>VWZD01009288.1:169-49962 GCA_013396695.1 Sakesphorus luctuosus | reverse complement strand
TATAATTTCCTATAACCTTTATATTCCCATCTACTCCCCCTCAGCTCCCTCCCAGCCCCCCTGACCAAACCTCACCAGCCCCACAGAACAGCCCAATCACTGCAGGTGTTTAATAAAAAAAGAGAAAAAGGTTTATTCGTTTCCGGAGGGGGTGGGTTGTTTGTGTTGTTACACCCGCAGGTTGCACGAGACTCTGAACACAACGACAGTCACCAAATGTACAACGAACAGACACAGTTAAATAAGAGATGGGCCCCAGCAGTCCGAGGGGGGCACGGGCAGGGGAGGGGTGGTTTGCTTTGCTTCTTTGCTTTGCTTCTTCCTCCAGGAAAAGACAGGCTGTGACCCCAAACGCCTCCAGGGGCCAGCAGAGCCCGCACGGAGCCGGAATTCCCGAATTCCCGAGCAAACACGGACTGCAGAGGGCTCCGGATCACACTCCTGTGGGACACTCCTTGAGAGAGAGATCTTTGGATTGCTCTGGTTTAAAAATAATAATGATAATAATAATAATAATATACTATACCTTCTGCACTGCAGAAATGGGGAAAAAAAATCCATGCAATCGTTGCCTTTTTTTTTTCCTTTTAATTTGTTTTTGCCATCTGTGCAATCACTGTAGTTCCTCACTCCTGAAGGAAAATTCACTCTGCTTCTCTTTCCAGGGATGCTTCTTCCATGACAAGGCATTAGTTTATAACTTGGGACACTTGGAATTGCTTCAGGCTGATGGCCTGGCAATGCTGCTGTGGGACAGAGTGAAAACTGAGCTCAAAAGGGCTGTTTTAAAATGCTTTTCTGTTGTAGTTTTCCATTTGAAATAACTGGTAAAACTGTTCTCACAAACCCTTCCAACAAAGGGGAATAGAGCAAAATAGTTTCAAACTCCACAACTGTAATATCCTCAATGGGAACAAAGTTGATATTCATCTATTGTCAGACTTTTAAGATTTAAAAGTAGGGCAATATCCTCATGGATAATCCCATTTCCAAGTCTGCTCTTCTTTGCTACAAATACTACTTTTGGCTCACTGTTAAATCAGCAGCAGCCTGAAGAAAGCCAAGACAAAACCTCCCTCTTCTCCTCTCACACCAACATCACCACAATGCCTGATGCCACAATTCCAAAGTGCTCAGCAACACGAATTGAGATTAATTAGTGGGCACTGTGGTCACTTGGCTCCCAAATCCCTGGAATTTCAGGTCACTCATCACTGCTCTAAAAGGGAGCTCTGGTCCTGCTGACCTTCAGCCAGCTCACTGATGGCCCAGGGTGTTGGGACAGCAAGAGAAGGGAAATCCCAGGAATAAATTAATCCACTTTTTGGCCAGTCTCTTCAAAGCTCCCTCAGAGCAGTTCTGAGCTGGCCAGGATTTGCCATCTGATTTATGTCATCTCTATTTCCACGCCATATTAACAGATCTGTTAATTACCAAAGCAAGACCTGCTCCAAGGCTTTGCCCACAAGGACCCAGACCTTTTCTTGTGCAGCCTGAGTGTGAAGTTCTCTCGTGTCTGTCTGAGAGCTTGAACACCATCAAACCTGATCCCACACCCTGTAGTGCTGACTCATGAGTAATCCCCACCTAAAACCATGGGAATTCTCATGGCAGAGTCCTGCATTCACACTCAGTGCAGCACAAGAGAAACCAAAAAACCTCTCCGAGTTCTTCTGTCTCATGAGAGTCCTGCATTCACACTCAGTGCAGCACAAGAGGAAACAAACCAAAAAACCTCTCCGAGTTCTTCTGTCTCAAGGGCCTCTAAGACACAACACCCTTCTTTTTTATTGTTTCATAAATAAATGTATCCTGTTATGCACAGACATTGTGGGATGAGTTTTCCAGCAGGGAATGAAGTTCAGACACACACAGTGTATCCCATCAGGAGTCAGGGGAGTTCTAGTCATCTTCTTGCAACTACCAGAATGCAGCACATCAACCAACCAACCAGACCTGTGAAGGAGAATTATGTGAGGAAAAAAATACTACACTGCCTTAAAAGATAAACCTCCTCTTTCCCTTTCTCCTGGTCCCTAATGCAGTATGAATTCTGTCCACAGACCAGGCCCACCAAAGCAGGAACCCTCACAGGTGGCTCTCTCTGTCCCATAAAAAGTGGTCCACGAGCATTTTCTGGTGCGTTTCCTGAGTCCAGGGCTGGTATTTTTATGGAACTGTCCAAAGGAATTACAGTGCATTGTTAACAAGGTTATTTGGGAAAAAAACCCAACAGAGTAACCAACTCTCCATCCAGTCTTGAAGGGGAGAAACGTGTTCACTTTGAGGTGGCAACAGAGGTAAGGACCTGTCCCTTCAGAGCAGGGCTCCTGTCCCTCCTGGCACCACTCTCTTGGGTCACAGGTGCAGGCTGGGCTGAGTTTTTTTGTTAACAGACAAAAAAAACAATTTTCCCTGCAAACACTGCAGGGTAAAGAGACAACAGTGGCTCTGTACAACCCTTGGGTGCTACTGTGGATTTCAATCCCTTTGTCCAACAACGCTGGCTTAAGACTCCCCTTTTCCTTCTTTGTGGAACTGCTGGGCACCACAGGGCAGGGCAAACAGCATGTAAACAGTTCTGGAGGGCTGGAAAAAGAATAATTTAATGGACTGCTTCGGCACATCTTCACAGCTTCATTGTTTGATCCATCCCACACAGGGACACACCCGGAGCCACTGCTTGGCTGCTGCTGCTCCTGCCTCCAGGCAGTCTGTGCTCCTCGAGCTGGGATATTCCCTTTCCCCTTGGCTGCTCAAACCAAGCCACAGGAAGCAGTTCTGCCTTACTCTGGCAATTCACATCATGTCCTCCTGTTGAAAATATACACACAACCATCTGCCAGGAGGCCTTCAGCTGGACAGGCTTTTCCCATACAACTGACAGGAAAAGTTGTTTGCTGGAGACACTTCCAAAAAGGAAAAGTAAGGGTCAGCAGACATGCCAAAAATAAAATCCAGGCCAAGCAGAGGTTTCACTTCTCTTGTCCTTTTTGTTAAAAGCTGCATAAAAAGCATCCCAGAAGAACTTTGAGGGTACTTTACGGCCAATGGGGACTTAAACCCTCTTAAAGCATCAACAAGAGCTCCGAGATTTCAGCTGAAGGTTCGTGAACACAGAGCAGAACACACAGACCCCCGGGGCACCCCCACATCTGGGGCGGTGACAAAACAAGCAACGACCGCGGGGGCTCCTCCTTCACTCGTGCTCTGCCGAGAAAGTCCTGGGCTTGCCGATGTGCCCCTCGCTGGCACCGGGGGCGCTGGTGGCGGCGATGATGTACTGCGTGGCTGCCTGCTGGCTGCTGGGCTGCGAATCCAGCGTGTCCGGGGGCGCCGCGGGCTGGGAAACACCCACCGGCACCTCGCCGGGCAGCGCCGAGCTCTGCTTGCCCTCCAGGTCGGGCTGACCCTCCGAGATCACGTAGTGTGTCTGTGGGGGGGACATAAACAGGTCATGAGCATCCTGTCACCTGGGGCTCCTGCTCCCATATCGTATCCCCTGGGGCTTCTGCTCTCCTGTCCCCTGGGGCTTCTGCTCTCCTGTCTCCCGGGGCTCCTGCTCTCCTGTCTCCTGGGGCTTCTGCTCTCCTGTCCCCTGGGACTCCTGCTCTCCAGTCCCCTGGGGCTCCTGCTCTCCTGTCTCCTGGGGCTTCTGCTCTCATACCCCCGGGTCTTCTGCTCTCCTGTCCCCTGGGGCTTCTGCTCTCCTGTCTCCTGGGGCTTCTGCTCTCCTGTCTCCTGGGGCTTCTGCTCTCCTGTCCCCTGGGGCTTCTGCTCTCCTGTCCCCTGGGGCTTCTGCTCTCCTGTCCCCTGGGGCTCCTGCTCTTGTATTCCCTGGGATTTCTGCTCTTCTATCCCTCGGGGCTCCTGCTCTCACAGTCTCCTGGAAGGTATTTTGGTGTGAACAAGGGACTTGGAAATCACAGAATCACAGAATGGATTGGGTTGGAAAAGACCTCCGAGATCATCAAGTCCAACCCTTGGGCCAACTCCAGTCCCTTTACCAGATCATGGCACTCAGTGCCACGGCCAAGCTCAGCTTAAAAACCTCCAGGGATGGGGAATCCACCCCCTCTCTGGGCAGCCCATTCCAATGCCTCAGCACTCTCTCTGCAAAGAAGTTTTTTCTGATAGCCAACTTAAATTTCATCAAACTCTATTTCATTTAACTGCATTTGAGAGCAACGTAACGCTTGTCCTTTGATTTGAAGGATGCTGGACTGACTTGGCATTTTGTTAATTTATGACTCATTAAACTCGCTGCACAATTAACCCATCACTAGAGATTAAAATAACAATTTTGAACACAAGTATCCTGCAAGGTTTTTTCTCTATTCCATGTGTTCTAGCAGCAGTTGCACTCCCAGTGTCTGATACCAAGACAGTCCAATGGCCTGCCTGGCTCCTTATGCTGGATTGCTTACAAGCCAAGACAGCAGGAACCCCTCTTATTTTGTAACCTCACAGATAACAAAAAACTACCAAAATGTTCCCAGAAGCTGTTCCAAAATTTGGTTTAATACATATAGCTTAATCATAAATATTTTTAAGACTAAGCAGTATCACTAAATAATACTTTGTCCTGCAAGTGTGATTAAATGAACACTTTAAACTGGAAGGAGTCAAACACACAAGGGCCTGATAGTGTGGGCTTTGTCAATGGCTACACACAGACTGTGATGTGCAGACTGGACCCCTTTAGGCACCACATTATGCTTTGTGTGGCATTGCTTTAACCTTCAGGCTGCAGGCTTTATGTATGATTTATTATTCTGGATGAAAAAAAAGAGAAGTCACAATTTTTCTCACCTGAGTAACTGCTTTGACTTGCCCTGTGTTGACAGTGGTGACTGGGGTGCCCACAGCAGTCTCTGTGATCACATACTGCCCTTGGGGGATGGTCATCATCTGAATCTCTGATGCTAAAACACAGAAATTGGAGAATAAGACCTTGAATCGAACTCAGAGACAACTGTGAAAGATTTAAAGTCTGAAACACTGGGCGTTGAACAGAAATTCAGGTGCTGTAAAGCCTTGTCAAACCCCACAGGCCTCAACAGAATGATGCCAGGGTTAACACCAGCTGCAGATTGGCAACTCCTGCAGAGACAACACATCCTGGTCTCACCCAGATCATCACAATCACCATCCAGAGCTGCATGAACACGAGAAATCATCCCTTGTCACCATCCTCTTCTGTACAATTCTCTCAAGCACCCACCCACATCTAAACAAGCTGCTGTCCAGCACATGGATTTTGCTGAAGGCAAATTCCTTGGAATAAAGGAGCCCAGTGAGCCTGCCCAAGCCACACACAGGATCAGGATGGACCCACAGCAGAAGGGCTACTACACCCATTTGCACTTGTCTGAAACTTTTTCTTCCTGATCTCTATGAACATTAACCACAAAGCTTAAGGAGCTCTGAAGAGACAATCTGTGCCACTCACAGTAGCTCCGGAAGGAGTTCCAGGAGCTGGGGAGGTACGTGTGCTGCACTGAGGAGCCCTGCTGCTGCTGCAGGGCTTGGCTGGGTGCTGCTGGAGCTGTCTGCATCTGGGAGGGGCTCAGCTCCTGCTGGGGCTGCTGCGAGGAGGGACTCAAAGGCTGACCCCCAACCTAGAGAGAAAGAGAGGTGTGTAAGGATTGCATAGCTCTGTGTGCTTACAGACACATCCTGTCTATAAAGGGAAAACACAAGGGGGGTACAGAGTGTGTCAAGCACAAGAAATCAGAATCACAGAATGGATTGGGTTGGAAAAGACCTCTCAGATCATCAAGTCCAACCCTTGGGCCAACTCCAGTCCCGTCACCAGATCATGGCACTCAGTGCCACGGCCAAGCTCAGCTGAAAAACCTGCAGGGATGGGGAATCCACCCCCTCTCTGGGCAGCCCATTCCAATCCCTCAGCACTCTCTCTGCAAAGAAGTTTTTTCTGCTCTCCAACTTCAATTTCCCCTGGCAGAGCTTGAGCCCCTCCGTGCCCCCTTGTCCTATTGCTGAGTGCCTGGGAGAAGAGACCAACCCCCAGCTGGCCACAACTTCCCTGATGTGGCACTTCCAGACAGTGCTGAGGTCACCTCTCAGCCTCCTCTTCTCCAGCACAAACACCCCCAGCTCCCTCAGCCTCTCCCCACAGCACTTGTGCTCCACTCCCTTCTCCAGCCTCCTTGCTCTTCTCTGCAAAGCTCTCCTCCCTTTCCTCTAGCTTGCTTCACTCTGTGTGTAAGCACAGAACAGAAAACTGAAACAGGGACATTTGCCAAAGTGAGTCTGTGGCAAAGAACTGAGACTAGAGGCTGCATTCTACCCAACAGCACAAAGAGCTGCACTTCAAATATTTGAGGACTGCCAGTTTCCATTTCCTTTTAAGTGACAAACTCAGTTTAAGCTGCAAATTTTTCTGTTCACAACCATTTATCTCTACCTTCTACACACTTAGGGGCAAAAAAGGCTCCATATAACAAACACTCAAACAAAACCACACCAACAAAAACATCCACCCTGGGACACCTGGGAACTACTTGATGGTCTCAGAGATGTTCATGTGGGAACCATGTCATGTGTGGTCCTTTAAATGACATAGAAAGGAGGATCTCCTGCCTGGGCAGCATGACAGCTGAGCAGACTGGGAGGGGAAAGAAGAAGGCAATACCTGTGGTGAGGACTGAGCTGCTGGTGAGGGCTCTGTGACCTGGATGTGCTGCACCTGGATGGCGTGCTGGGTGTACGTCTGGGGGTCATGGAGCTGCCCAACGTCCACTGTGGAGTGCTGGGACTGGTGGGGTGAGGTAGCCTGGGCCAAAAACAAAAGCAGAGGTGTGTATTTGAAATTCTTCACAGAAGCAGCCATGTAAATCTCTTCTGGGGCACAAGGTCTGGAATAAAGAGGTAGGAAGGAGCCTTAGTGGAGCACTGCTGCTCAGGCTTGTTGGGTTTCTTGGCAGTCCCGGGAGACAAAGGACACTCAACAGGTGTAATGGCACAGAGATGGTTGTGTCTCAGGGATCTCAATGGAAAGGACTTGCCTAAGGTCATACAAGCTGTTTGTGGCAGTGACTGCACTCAAACCAGAGGGTCTGAAAACCAGGATTAGTGTCAAGCACTTGTTTGTAAGCATCTTTCTGTAAAATGCACACACACTTGAGATCTGCATATCCCTTCCTGTAGCTTGGCATAGCTCTGCAGCAAGATAAGGCTTTTAAAGGATGTTTTCAACAACAAATGATAATGATACCAACTGCAATAACCTAATTACAAGTCTCAGATCCTGACAGAATTCAGATCTTGATAATAATAATACTGCAGGAATCAGTATTCATGCTCTTGTATCATTACAACAGCCACAGTCACCATTAACTGGGGCCATTGTTTAGGCCTTTATTAACCAAATCCATAACAATTTGTAATGAGGGGCCAGAGAGAACACAGAATTTCAGATTCAAATCCAAACACAAGGTAGTTTCAGCTTCACCCAGTAGGTAACAGACCTGAAGGCTACAGTGATTTCTCACAGCTGCCTGAGATATTTTGCTCATCTCAGTTACTCCAGTTACACTCTGGTTTTATTTTTAGGAGGCTGTGGAGCATCAGGGAATGAATATTCTAATAGAAGGTATGAAGGGAACAAGCAAGCACTCTGTACTCCTAAATTTTGGCTCTGGCTCACTGAGAACAAGGAAGTACAAATTAGTCTTGAACTGCAGAAAATGGGTCACCCACTGACCCACTTTTTCCAGTTGCTGGAAAACGTTCCTAGAGCAGACTCAAGGAAGGGTGGCCAGATGGGGAGAATTAAGTCAGGACTGAGTTGGGATGTCTCCAGCAAGCTGACCAAGGCTGGCAGGACTATTTATGCCCAGAACACACTGTTTATGAAGGGAACCCTGTGCGTTATCAATTGATTTATGTGCAAAAAGCAACCTGCAGCACTGTAACCACTCCTTAGCAAACCTCCAAGCACTACAGCCCCAGGAACCCTCAGGCTCGGTGTGGAAGGGGCCATAAAAGCACACGGCACTCACCTGGGCCACTTGCACCACCTGCAGCTGTATGTGCTGGGGCTGCTGCAGACCAGTGGTGGCCTGGGACACTGGGATGTACTGGATGCGCTGGTAGTCCCCCTGCGGAGTGCGGTAGTCCGTGGTGAGCGTCTGTGAGATCTCCGTCATGGCCTGGGTCAGCAGGTCTGTTGTCTGGGCAGGGACAGAGAGGGACACAGACCATCTTCACACACTGAGGCACTTTGGCAGGGCTGTGGTTCTTTCATCATGCTGAATGTACACTTACATTGAGCCTGGTCACTAATTTACAAGGTGTGCAGAGGTTGGGGTCCCAAAGAATCACCAGGGATCATCCCCTAGAATGGCTCTCCTGCGTCTAAATGCTAGTCAGGACCATTAAGGGCTAACTTCACATACATTCCATGATAAAAATAATTACTTTAACCTTCTGACTTAAAAATATTCTATTAGACAACAAAAATTCTGCATTTGTGAGGAGCTGACTTTGTTTCCAAGTCAAAAAGTGCTTCATGGTCTTATTCTACCTTCCCTCCTCCCTTGCCTGAGTGACACTTTTCTTGAGAACTGTATTTCTAAAGAAAAGAATTTAATATCTAACTAGTAAGGTTTGTGAAGCCAACAGCATCCTGATTGAACCTCTCAATTTTCAAGCAGAACACTTAGTCTTCAAACAGGAAGTTTTGAACTGTGATCAACAGGATTTCTACAACTATGCAGCATCCCAGCACCACTGAAGGACACAAGCCTGATTTTCTAGTCTCAGCTTTCACAGCAGTGGTATCAGCCACTGGAGATTCCCATCAGTCAGTGCTGCACTGTCCAAAGGACTACAGACATCTTGAGTCCCTGAGCACAGCTGGATCCAGTCCCCAGTCACTGTTCAACACGTCCTCTTGACCCCAAGAACTGCAAGTACCTCGGGGAAACAGTCCCAGTGAAAATTCATGAGATGGGTGTTCCTGAGTCCACTGTGTGAATGTATTATGTGGAATCAGTAGGTCTGAATGAAAGAAGGGAATGGAGTTGGGGAAAAAGGACAAGCCCTTAAGAGCTCCAGAAAGAAACAAACAGTTCCTGGCAGAGCAAAACTAAACCAGACTCAAAACCAGAACTGATCCCCAATCATGTCCTAAGCCTTAAAATGATGTGTGCCAAAGGAACTGAGATCCCCAACACCAGAGGGTTTCTCTGTGCCTGTGCCCCTGCCCTCCCGTGCCCAGCCCTTACCACGACGGTCTCTCCGGTGGTGCCGTCAGTGGCCAGCACGGCGGGGGCCGAGCTGATCACGGCCGTGGCCAGCGGCGCATGGAGCGCATTGGGCAGCTGCGCCAGCTCTGGGTGCTTCTTGCGGATGTGCTGCACCATCTTGGTCTGCACAAACACCAAAGCAGTGTTAGGAGGGTGGGCTGGTGCTCTCTCTGCCTGGGGCAGTGGGAAGGGAGGGTGGTGGGCACTCAACACGCTCCCCAGGGCAGTGGGCACAGCCCCAAGGCTGCCAGAGCTCCAGGAGAGTTTGGATGATGCTCTGGGGAACAGGGTGTGACTCTTGAGGATGGGTCTGTGCAGGGACAAGGGTTGGATTCCATGATCCCTGTGGGACCCTTTCAACTCAGCATGTTCTATGAAATCCAATAGCAGTGTTTAAGTTTCCCTCAGTGAGGCAGCATCGAGGTTCACACTATGGGATGCTCTGGTCAGCAAGATGGAAACAAGGATCCCAAAGCTGCTGGTGACACTGAAATACTGCCCCAAACAGCACATCCAGTAATCTTTTTACCCCAACACAGCCAAGTATTTGGGGGACTTCTTCTGAGGGTCATCTTTTCCATGCTTTGTTTCCCCACTCCTCTCCCTTGGAACTGTCAGTGAGCAGTTTCCAAGCCTCTCCATTTCTGATCATTTTCCCATTCTTTCTTTCAAGCTTCTGCCCTCTGTACAGGGAACCTTTTAGCCCTAAACCCAGCAGGCTGTGTCAGCACACAGCCTGAAGGCAGAGTGACAGTGACAGGGGTGGAGGAGCCCCACCAGAGCCTGGCTGTGGCCTTTGGGGCCGACCCCCTTGTACCTTGCTGCTGTACTGCTTGGAGCAGTGAGGGCAGCACACGGGAGGGGTGGCGATGGTGCCCGTCAGCTGGGTGTGGGTGCTCAGCATGGGGTCAGGCTCCCCCGGGCCTGCGGGGCGCAGCTTCCGGATGCTGGGAGGCAGCTCAGCACCAGGGTGGTTCTTCAGGATGTGTGCCTTGCGTTTGCTGGCACTCTTGTACACCTGCAGGGGAAGGGGTGGGCATTAAAATGGGGCTCTGGGGGTGTCTGCACTGAGAACAGCTCCCAGTTGGCTCAAGCTGGAGGGTGTCTCCATGTCATAGAATAGAATCACAGAATGGATTGGGTTGGAAAAGCCCTCCCAGATCATCAAGTCCAACCCTTGGGCCAACTCCAGTCCCGTCACCAGATCATGGCACTCAGTGCCACGGCCAAGCTCAGCTGAAAAACCTGCAGGGATGGGGAATCCACCCCCTCTCTGGGCAGCCCATTCCAATCCCTCAGCACTCTCTCTGTTGCTCCCCCCTGTCACAGCACAAGCTTGTCCTGAGATAAGGAAGTGTTTGGACAAACTCTCAGGGACATGGTGGGATTCTTGGGGTGTCCTGCACAAGGCCAGGAGTTGGACTTGATGATCCTGATGAGTCCCTCCCAACTCAGAATATTCTATGATTCTCTGTGTTTAGTTAAATCCCTCTAAAATTACAACATAATGCATGAACATAAATAAACCTCCCAGAGCTTAACCAACCTGTAAAAACAACCAGCTCCTTGTGTGGCACACAGAAACCTTTTGAGAACATATTGTGTGCCACAACCAGACATCAAAGCAGGTCAGGGAGGCAAAAGGAAACCCCTTTTTGCCTGGTACTTGAAGGTCAAATGTCAGAGAAGCTTCTGATCACCAAAGCTGTAATTTGCCCAATGTTCATTTGTCATGAGAGTTGATGTCTTCACTGTCCTCACACACAAAGCATCAAACTGTTTTAGTTCAGTGATCAACATGTTTTTTAAGTCTTTTTAGGCACAGCAATGGATGACTGTTCTGTAATATTATTTAGATTTTTTTTTCACTTCAAAAAAAAAAGGAAGCATCACAAAAGAACATACTGAGGATAAGGACATTGAAAATACACTCCCTGGTAAATAAATGCCTCCATGCACAGAAAGCAAAGGCCAGGGAATAAGAGCAGGAACCCAAAGGCACTGCAGAATCAGCTTCAGGCTCCACTGAACACTGGGAATTACTGGCATGTGACTAAATAAGCAGCTTACAATTAAAGGGGTTAGAGACTTTGAGAAGTGATAGAGAAACCAAAAGAACTTAGTGTTCAGGAATGACAGACAGACAGGATACTGGGCTGACACAGGACTAAGGGTCAGTGTCTGTTTGCTGGATCACAGTATTTGCTTCCCAATGCCAAAGAGTGCAGTTTTCAATTAGCATTCCACTGCCTTGGCCTAAGTGCACTGTGTCTTCATTTTTTTTGGACAGTACAGCAGGAATGTTGCTGGCAATCACCTCAAAAAAAGCTACAAACCCTGGCAGAGATTTCTGTGCAGAGACAAATTGGTTGCACACAGGGCTGGGACTGAGCTGTCCTCTGAGGGGGGACTTCCCACACACCTTATCACAGTATTGACAGAAGTAATCTCTGTTGGGTTTGATGATGGGCAACGTGAGCTCTGGCACCTCTTCTATTTTCATGTCTGGATGTCTCTTTGATAAATGATTCACCTTAAGAGAAAGAAACACAGAGAACAAGAACATATTACAGCTGAAGCCAAACAATTGCTGCTTCCCCCAGACATGGCCAACAGCCAAACCCAAAGGGAGTGAGGCAAGGCAGCAGCACCAGAAGCATTTGCTGCTCCAAGGGATGCTGTGCACTCACAGCTGCTGAGGGTCTTGCTAGATTTCACTTACAGTTTCTCTCATCAAAGTAAGAGGTAAAATAGCTCACCAGAACTGTCTTGCAGCTAAGAGTGAAGTTGTGTAAGGGCCTTTGCCCAGATCACAACCCCCATGAAGCCTCTGCAAACAAGATCTCTTGCTGCAGAACAGCCTTTACCCAGAGGCAGTGACAGGGCATGGCCAGGAGAGGCCCTCAGGAACAGGGAGAAACAAAGACCAGGAAAGACAGCAAGGAAAACTGAAGCAGTAAGGCTGATCTAGGCAATATTTTCATCTCATATTCTGTTAAATACATTACACATCACTCAGCATTACTTAGTGTTGAAATACTGGCGTGACAACCAGACATACAAGGCAGGCAGTGAAATGTGCAGAGACACATTTGCCGAAGAGATGAGACACACAGGTTTAAAAAAAGATGTATCACCTCAACTCAGCTGTAAAATTCCCCGTTTCACAGCATCTTGTCTGGGTAAGGCCAGGCTGGACAGGGCTCTGAGCAACCTGGCCTAGTGGAAGGTTGTCTCTGCCCAGGGCAGGGGGGTTGGGAGATTGAAGTCCCTTCCAACCCAAACCCTTCAATGACCGCTGTGTTCCAGCCACTGGAACGCCATCCTTACCCCTTGACTCTGGGTCAGAAGGGAGCAGAGGGGCTGTGGGAGCAGCCAAGCATGCTCCAGGCACTCACCAACATGCCCCTGCGCCGGAAGCCCATCATGCACAGGCGGCACTTGAACATGAAGCTCTCATAGTCGGTGGACGCGATCCGGGGCTTGAAGGTTTTGGAGCGGCTGATCCGATCGGCCTTCTTGGCCTCCCTCTCGGGGTTGTGCATCCTCTGCATATGCTCTCGCAGCTTGTCCTTCCTCTGGGGGAGAGCAGCCAGGAGGAGAATGTCAGCACACCTTGGTCACTGCCTCACAACCTGTTCTGAATGCGAGTTTTCAGGGATATGTCTCCAGCTTTTCCTCTGAGGAGAATGTGCTGCTTCTCCCAGAAGTGTCCAGTCTCTGAGTGTCCCATCACAAACTCAGTGACAAGGAGCAGGCTGCTGCCACCACAGTTTACCTGGCTCACAGTCTGCTCCATCTGTTCTGGTGGGACTTGGGAAGGCATCTGGATGACATGTGCTGACAGGATGGATGTCATGGACACAGGCACTTCTGCCAGGAATATTATTAATTCACTGGTACCAGCAGGAAGTTTCTTAACTGAGCTGATACAAACAACACAACCCAAGCACCTGGCAATGAAGCTGTGTGATGTCTCAGTTCTTAATGAGCAGATAGAAAGTTCCTTTGCTATTAAATTGTGGGGATGACAGTGTGTGTGGGGGTCTCCTAAGGTCTGAGGTAATTATGAATGCAGCCTTAAGGAGCAGAGAACCCCCTGTAGAATGTGGGATACCTTGTAACCAGTGGGATCTCTCCATGTATCTTAGGTGAACTGACTAACCAATAGTGTCATGATATATTGGATACAAGAGTTTATAAAAAATGTAGCTGTAAGTACCTTACATGAACTGATGAACCATATTGTCATGACATACTGGATACAAGAGTATATAAAAAGTGTAGCTGTAACTAAAAATAAACTCTTAGTTGTAAGCCTTCTGATCAAGCCTTGTGATGCTGCTATGCCTGAGCTCTTCTGACTGTCATTAACGCACCCCCTGAACCCTACAAAGGGTGACCCCAATATTAAATTATTATAAAATCTGGGGTGTTCTTGCTGCTTGTCCTTCAGGAATGATGTCACAGCCCTCACATGTCACCAGGCAGCACATGAGACTTGCAGCAACTCTACCTTTGCAAACATGAGCCCATGTTCGCAAGGCAAGGCGTTTGCTGTCCCTGGCCCAGCCCAGAGCCAGCTCACCTTGAACTGCTTGCCACAGGTGGAGCAGAGGAAGTCCTTGCGGTCGGAGTGGCGCAGCATGTGGAGGCGCAGCTTGTCGGGGCGGCAGAAGGCCTTGTCACACTCCGTGCACTGGTAGATCTTCTCCGAGTGGAAGCTGCGCACGTGCTTCTTCACCTGAGTGGCAGAGCACACAGAAAGGAGCCCACTCAAGGGGGAACACAGCAGTAAAAGTCTTGGAAACTCTTTGCAATAAGAAAGGAAAAAGGGTTTGAAGTTGTCTGATCTGCTTTGGTTTGAAAAGTGTTTCGTATCTCAACAAGAGTTTCTATAAAGCCATAACATCTTTATTATTCATCCGGGTGGATGATTTGGTTTCCTCAGGACTGATTCCTGAAGGCATCAGCTATGGCACAGTTGCACTTAATGGGCAGCAAAAGTCCATGATGTTGTTCGGAATCACCCTCCAGTTAACACATTCAGCTGGGGTTCATTATCTCCCCTTCATTTGTAAGAAATCTAAATGCAGGCACTAATCCCTTTCCATCAGAGAGAATGAGCTTGCAATTACAATTGGCAAAAAACAAAGAGCTTTAATCAGGAAGGCATTTGCACACCATTCCTGAATGGCAATTACTTCTCCACGCTCTGGGACTATCCTTGACCTCTTCAAACATCTAGTGGGGCTTTACCCCACCAAATAAAGGAACTAATGAGGTTTGACATTTGAAATGCAAGCACTACTCAAGAAATGGCTCTCTAATTAAATCTTTACCATCTTCTAATACTGATCGTACATGGAACAACTTGGTATCTTTATCTGTTCTACAAAGAAGTATTTAAGTAGGCAGCAGTGACTAGACATAATTATTCATATAGGAAGAAGAGAAAAAATCATCATTAAATTTCCAAACAAGAGCTGAATAGCTGGAAAAAAGCCATGGATCCTTCTTCTGACTTGATCATTTGCATGGGAAAGTTTATGGGGAATTAGGTTGCAGTACAGCATTTCTGAATCATCAACATTTTTCCTTGTGCAACATTTACAGAAGATAAAGGGCTTCTGCCAGGATGGAATTATATTAGTAAATCACTTTCCCCATCCTTTCCTCTTTAGCCTAGTGGACAGTCTATCAGTTCCTATTACTGATACCAACTGGGTTTCTACATCTCAGTTGCAGTCAGGCTGCTCAGTAAGAGCAACTGCTTTGTCCCTAGGAAGGAGGATGAATATGGTAATGGTACATCCTTTTTTTCTTTCTGGACATGGAAATAGGATCTTTACAATTCTGTTAATGACCTTCCCCAAGTGCTCTGCTCACTGCACAGCGTTGCTGCATTCCCCGCTGCTCTGGTGTGCAGGGGAGGAGAGCAAAGTGCCCAGCTGAAGCCCAGGGGGGAAGGCAGGAAGCAGAGTATCCTGATCTGTTCTGGCATTTCTGCAAGCTGTTCAAATGAATTATCCTGACAAGAAACAGGAAAGGGATTAGTGACATAAAACCACCCTTTTTTTTGGTTCAGAGTTCTAACAACAAAGGACAAGGTGTGCTCAAGTACAAGCTGAGTACAGCAAAAGACAATCCCTTGTTGGGCCATGGAGCTGTGGCACCCAGGACCTTGCTTCAGGCATTTTTGGGGAATAAGGGACCCACCCTCCTGCAGTGCAGCGTCTTCTATGCCAGACTGAAGCAACACATCTGATAACTGAGTGGACAGAGCACGTCAGTGGCATAAGGCAACATCTGGCAGTGCTTGGTCACTCCTTCTTTTCCATTTCTGACTGACATGAACCCCTTTATCCCATGAATCAACTGCTGTGCAGCATTTCACAGGGCGAGGGCTGACAAATCCATACCCTTGAGGGACCCCATGAGGCAGTGCCTCAGGTAAGCCCAGCATCCCACCTGGATGAAGTCTGGGAAGCGTTTCTTGCAGGTGGGGCAGGTGAAGTAGCCATCACTGACGTGGATGGCCACGTGGTCCTTGAGCAGGTCCAGGCGGTCGAAGGACTCGGGGCAGAAGATGCAGGAGTAGGTCTTCTGGTCCATGTGGAACTTCATGTGGCTCTCCAGGGCGCCGCTGTTGATGAAGCCCTTGTTGCAGATGTCGCAGGTGAGGGGGCAGGTGCCCTCCCGGCCGTGGAAGCGCAGGTGCTGGTCCAGCTTGTCCTTCTCCCGGAAGGCCTTCCCGCACTGCAGGCACTTGAAGGGCCGGAACGACTTCCGGATGAACAGGTGCTGCAGAGCTGCGTTCTGGGAACACAAACCGCACACCACTGGATTTGTTACGTGCAGGTCCCACATCCAGGGATTCTCAGGATTGAACACACTTCATGAGTGAACCCAAACTCCAGAACAAACACCCTACACACCATCAGCTTTGGTATGTGCAGATCCCACATCCAGGGATTCTCAGGATTGAACAGACCTGATGAACAGTGAATGCAAACTCCAGAAGAAACACCCCACACACTACTGGCTTTGTTATGTGCAGATCCCACATCCAGGGATTCTCAGGATTGAACACACTTCATGAGTGAACCCAAACTCCGGAATAAACACCCTGAACACCACTGGCTGTGTTATGTGCAGATCCCACATCCAGGGATTCTCAGGATTGAACACACTTCATGAGTGAACCCAAACTCCAGAACAAACACCCTACACACCATCAGCTTTGGTATGTGCAGATCCCACATCCAGAGATTCATCTCCGTTGTGTGCAGATCCCATATCCAGGGATTCTCAGGATTAAACACACTTCATGAGTGAACCAAAACTCCAGAAGAAACACCCCCCACACCACTGGCTGTGTTATGTACAGATCCCTCACCCAGGGATTCTCAGGATTGAACACACCTGATGAGCAGTGAACCCAAACTCCTGTCTCCCTTTCCCAGGAGTCAGGGGACACACCTGCAGTTCCCCCCCAAGTCAGCAGAGCACACTGCAGAGTTTCCTCTCCATCCCTCATTTCCCTATTTAGCTGATTGTCTTTAGCATGGCATTTTCTGTAAGACAAAACTATCAGTTTTCCTCTGCACAGGTTCCTCTCCATCCCTGATTACTCCTATTTAGCTGATTGTCTTTAGCATGGCATTTTCTGTAAGACAAAACTAAGTCCTCTCTGAAGTACAGACCTGGGCCTGAGAAAAGCTCCAATTGCAGCTGGTTTGGGGGGATGAGTCACAAGCTCAGCCACCATGCACAGGGATGGTGAGCCAGCTCCCCTGTTTCCCTCAGGAGCAGGGTTTATGAAATTCCACAGCCCTTTACATCACCTTCTGCACCAAAGACCACCACAGAGACACACAGCATTGCCTGGAAAACCTCTGTGGAACACACGTTCAAGAGGTGCTGCTCTAAACTGTGTTGTTACTATAAAAAGAGGAATAGTGTTTCAAGCTTAGTTGGTTAAAACTTGGTTGTAATAATGCCAAGGTCATGTGTTCAATCCCCTGTATGGGCCATTGACTGAAGAGTTGGACTTGATGGTCCTTGTGGGTCCCTTCCAGCTCAGAATAGTCTGTCTGTGTAATATGTGACAGCAGGGGCAGAATGGCAGGTTTAGGAGCAGCAGGTAAGAACTTGTGAGCAATTCTTCACTCCTACAATGTCTCTTCTCACCCCTAGTTTGTTTTGCTGTGTGTTTTCCTTCACTCTGCCTTTTCTGTGACATTTCATGGTTTTTGCCTCTTCCTTTTGGCCCTTTCAGATAAATTCCATAGAGCCATCCCAGCCCTGATCCAGCACTGTCTGCTGGAGGAACAGATACTGCTGGACATGTTGCCTGTACAAAGAAGGAAGGGTTTCCTGCACCTGCATTTCAATGTTGGATGAGAACTTTTGTGTTGGACAGTTGCAAAGCTGTGAAATCCCACAGCACACTGTCCCCCATGCTGCACACAAGGCACACTGCAATGCTCTAAGCATTAATTCAAGCATTATTTGCTGTTCTCCAAAATAAGATCCATAAATCAGCATTTTCTGACATCCTCTCTTTTCACATGTTACACACAGGAACTAGAGAAATAACCTGGAGGGCAGGGATAGATGGGATACTGGGAAGGAATTCTTGGCTGTGAGGGTGGGGAGGGGCTGGGATGGGATTCCCAGAGAAGCTGTGGCTGCTCCATCCCTGGAAGTGTCCCAGGCCAGGTTGGAGCAACCTGGGATAGTGGAAGGTGTCCCTGCCCATGGCAGGGGGTGGGACTGGATAAGCTTTCAGTTCCCTTCCAACCCAAACCATTCCATGATTCCAAATAGCACTAGGACATTGCTGGCACCTCTGCTCACACATGTTCAATATGACCCATTTCTCCATGAGACACATGCTGAAAAAAGAGTTCCCTGGTTTCCTGTCTCCTTTCCATGTGGGAATGTGACAGCTGACACAGCTGACATTTGCTGTGTCCCTTAAGTGCTGCCAACAGCTGACACTGAGTAAGTGAAATCAGGAGCTCTTCAGCTGCACTGAGGGAACAGCTTGGGAATACTGTGAAATGCTGTGTGAAAGATTAAATTCCTCAGCCTGGAAGTTCCTTTTCACCATCTGGACTGCAGAGGGAAACCTAGACTTCCATTCCAGGAAAGGAACAGGAGAGCCACAAAAAAAGCTAACAGTTTAATACAGGAGCTCCAAATGAACTGTCACCATCTCCAGTCTCCATTTTATCAGTGAGACAGGGGGAAATACAGGAATCTGCTCTAAGTCACCCCAGGAACTGGAAAGACACACGTGCTGTGTAAACACCAACGTGCTGGATGGAGGCACAAGGATGCAATTTCCCCTTAACCACAGGGATATGCCAATAAAATATATCTGGTTGAAGAGATGCACTTCAAGTTCTGAGCTGCACTATTAATTTGCTATTTGATCCCTGGTACCTCACTAGGGAGCTGAGTGGGAAGACAGCAGGGTAACTCCCCACAGTCCCACTGCTATCCAAGGGCAACAGAAGGGTGAAATGTTTTACTGCTCTTTGGCTAGATAAGCTATCAACTATAAAAACAGAAAAAGAGAACTAAGTGTTGTCTCATTAACTCATAATATCGATCCAGCACAAACAATTGTGCAAATAAATCCTCCAAAACTTTAAGATGGATATTAAATTTCTTCATCCAAGCAGTTTACTCCTGTAATATCCACCTGAAATTTGCAATGAATTGTCAGGAAAAGAACTAGAGGAATGCAAATTGTTCTTCAGGTAACACTTAGTTCTAGACAGTGGTTGCTTCAAGAAGAACAAATGTGGGAGTTTACAGTGTGGGGTCAATCAGGAAACACTAAACAGGAGCTGGACAGAACAACATGGAAGGTGATGCTGGGATGTCCCATTGGATCAGAGAGAGCAAAAACCCAATGAAACAAAAACTCAAACCTACCTGCAGCTCCAGCTGAGCAGGCAGCATTGAGGGAGAGAAAAATACTCATGTTATGCAAAGGACTTGAAAACAGAAGCCTTGACTTCTGCAGGTCACTGCAAGGGCCAGCTCTGCTAAGTGGAGTTCATTCCTTTGAGGTTTTTGCCTCAGGAAACACTAAGCAGATCTTCAAGGTTTACTCTGTAGTCAGTATAAAGGGCAAAGATAAAACCCACAAATAATCTTGAAGGTGTTTTGTGACCTTTCCTGTTTAACAATGATGCAATGCCCACTGCAAACCACTGGTGAGAATGAAATGCTTTCAGCAGAAGGGAACAATTAGGGCAGGATGACAATAAGGCAGGGATTAGAAGAGTGAAAAAGTTAAGGAGAAGGGACTTTTTCTAACCTCATCTTACTGGCTGTACTCCTTGTTATAAAACTGGCTGCATTTCTTTTCAGCATGAAGGAAGTGACTGTGCTTTCCAAGTCATATCCCTATCCCTGCCAGGTTCTGGCAGCAGCACAGACACTCCAGATACTGCCCAGAACTGAATTAAAAGCAAATATTCATTTTGGCTGCGCACCACAATGTTCCTCCAAAGTGTTACACGAGTATCTTGAAGGGTGGGTGTATCTCTTCAACTGCCATAGTTAAGGTCTGATCTCCAAGGAAACTCCACAGGCTCTAAAGCAGAGGCAGAAAAATGAACTGATCCTATCAGGACTTGAACCCTGGAGCACCACAGATCAGTGCTTCCAGCTAGAATGAAAACACTCCAAGAGTATCACTGCCTTAAACCTTAGAACAGCTAAAGCAATTCCCAAAGAATGGTTGTTTTTGGAAATTAAATCCTATTGAGGAATAATGAAGTGGAGCTTCACAGGTCTCCAGATCATAACAAGGAGCCAGGACTTTGTGCCTGTTCTTTGGAAGTGAACAATGTGTTACAGATCTAAACCCCAAATGTTTGCTTGCTTGTATTATTAGTACACGTTATTATAAGCAGGTGCTGTGAATGGCTGAGTTGAGTTCAGTGTTCAGAGGGTGATTTTTCAGGGCTTAGAAAACAATGCTTGTCAGTTCAGCCTTATCTCAGTCTCATTGCTCACAGCCTGATGCAATATGGAAAGGTTTGTGCAACCATCCATCTGCCATTCTGCCACTGCTCCTGCCTTGAAACACCTCCAGAACTGTGCTGAACACGAGCTGCCAGAAGTGAGGAAGATTTGAGGTACAAACATGTCACTAAACCACCACTGCACTCTCTTAGCTGTCACCTGTTTGGGATGAATTCCCAGGGTACAAAACCTAAGTCACAAGAAAACGGAGTAACTTCAGAATTTCTGTCCCTTTCTTCCCACATTCACTATTCCAGAAGATTCCAAGTTCACATCTTGGGCTCCAAAGTTCAGGGAAATGCCCAACACTTTCTCTTCCTACTGAGGAAGCTGTAGCACACTTAGCAGTGCATTCTCATGCTCTTTACTGCCAAAAACTCAGCATCTCTCTCTGTTACCTGCCCTTCAATACATTCAGTAAAAATCTCTCAAGCTTTTAATGTATGAAAATGAAATTACCTTGTCATCTGGAGACTGCAAGCATTTTAGATGGTTAGAAACTGTGCAGTCTTAATGTGCCCAAGTCAAACTCTTCCTTCTAGACATGCCACTGCATTTTTGGTGTAACACCACCACTGGGTTTGCACATATATTGCCACAAACTGCAAGCAAAACCTGTCTCAACATCTTCCTACATGGAACAGTTGAACCCTTTTCTAATCCCTTCTCATCCCCTAAAAATGAACTCTTACCCCCCATTGCAGCTGTTCCTTTCTTTAATCCAAATTTTACACACGGAATAAAAAGGAAAAGATTTTAAGCCAAATAAACCCATCTCCCAGTTACACAACTTCAAGGATTATTTGCTCAAATCATTTCCCTCCCACACATAGTAGAGAAAAAACAGCTCACCCAGCTGACACAGAGCTCAGGCTCAAAGTGTTTGCTGTCAGTACACAAAGCTCTTAGCACTGGTTTTGATCTCAAAGGCAGGTTTTTCTACCCCAGAAAAGGATTTGATCACTAAATATCAGCATCATCTGAGCTGAGGTTGTGTGGTGGTTCTTTGGCAACTCTCTGCAGGAGGTTCTGAGGCACAGATGGTGCTGTGAGAAGCCATCGGGCTGTGCCACGGCCCCGCGATGCCGCCGGCTGTCTGAGTGCCCCCTGCTCGGGTGGGCTGTGCTCCAGGAGGGAATTACTGTGCTGGAATTCCCTCAGCTCCAACTGCTGACCAGTGCTCACTAACACATGAGATATGAGATGCTGGTTCTCAGTGTGAGCTTTGCCTTTTTCAGTGCTAACCCCGGCCTTGCTCAGGGTCTGGAGCTGGATAGGGCAGCGAGAGGCAGTGCAGCTGGTCCTGGTGGGCAGGGCTGGCATTCCCTGGGGAAGGGACTTATTGATTGATTGATAATGTTATTAATCGATACATGAAGGGAAGTTACAGCCATAGAATGGATTGGGTTGGGAAAGACCTCCGAGATCATCAAGGCCAACCCTTGGGCCAACTCCAGTCCCTTTACCAGATCATGGCACTCAGTGCCACGGCCAAGCTCAGCTGAAAAACCTCCAGGCATGGGGAATCCACCCCCTCTCTGGGCAGCCCATTCCAATCCCTCAGCACTCTCTCTGCAAAGAGGTTTTTCTGCTCTCCAACTTCAATTTCCCCTGGCAGAGCTTGAGCCCCCTGTGCCCCCTTGTCCTATTGCTGAGTGCCTGGGAGAAGAGACCAACCCCCACCTGGCCACAACTTCCCTTCAGGGAGTTCTAGACAGTGCTGAGGTCACCTCTCAGCCTCCTCTTCTCCAGCACAAACAGCCCCAGCTCCCTCAGCCTCTCCCCATAGGACCTGTGCTCTGGTCCTTTCACCAGTCTCGTTGCTCTTCTCTGTTGTTCTTCTCTTCTCATGTTTATGCATGAAGAAATAATGTATAACTTACTTGCATATAAACAAGTTGTTAACTCGACCAGGGGTGAGTATTTTTGGACGAGCCATCCCCCTTGCACCCCGGCCTTGAATAAACATCCCTCTCTATGGCCTTGTCGGACATAGAGTCTTTACTCTACAAACCAGGGCTGTGCCCCCCTGTGTGCTCACCCTGATGCGCTTGGCCCTCCTCATGTCGTCGGCGGTCATGGTGCTCTGGGTGGGCACGGCGCTGCCCTCGTGCTGCGGCTGCACGTGCAGCGCGTGGCTGTGCTGCTGCTCCAGCGCCGGCGCCGGCTCCGGCGGCACCGCGGACGGCTCCGGCTGCTCCAGCCCGTTCAGGGTGCCTTGCGCGGCCTCATCAAACTGCCCCTTGCTGGAAAAATGCAGCAAGTCCTGAAATCGCAAACCATACAGCCGGTGGTTATTCCCCCCACCCACGGAGGGACCGACAGCGCTCAGCACACAGCAGGATTGGTACCGTTTAACCAGCAACAAACCCTGTCTGCCCCAGCTCCTACAGCCCCCCTGCCACCTCCACTGGTCTCTCCACACACCCTGTCTGCCCCAGCTCCTACAGCCCTCCTGCCACCTCCACTCATCTCTCCACACACCCTGTTTGCCCCAGCTCCTACAGCCCTCCTGCCACCTCCACTCATCTCTCCCAGAAGTGGCACTGCAGGTGCGTGTCCACTGATCTCACCCAGAAGTGGCACTGCAGGTGGGTGACTCTCCTGCCAGCCACAGAAAAGCAACATCATCCAGGTGTGAACAGCCAAGAAGGCTCCTCTGCACTCAGGGCTATTCCTGCTTTAACCAAAGGTGGTGTAGGCTGAGCTGGGAGAAATCTTACTACTAAAGTGACAGTGCAGACCAGGGAAAGGAGAGAATTTCTGTCTCTTTGAGACTGTTCTCACTTTGAAACACTATAATGAGTCATTAGCAGCATCTTCTCCTTTCTAACAAACTCTGGAGAGTGACAAGGGACAGGGTTACACAGAGCACTCTGTTTTTCTCCTCAGTTTCCACTCTGCACACATCACTAACACTTATCACACAAAGCTGTTTTCCTTCTTTTTTGCACTACCATAAAAAGGGAACGTGTTGTGAGTGGGAAGCACATGCCAAAAAAAAATCTACATTTTTCCCTCCAAGTTTCAGTAACTCCTCTGGGATGGAATCCTCTTGTATTACATGAAAAAAACACACATAGTTCCCTATTTGACACCACTTAATGCAACTAAGGGAATGTAAAAGCACAAGGAAACAGAGCACCAGAATTGTCAGCTCCAGACTGGTGCTCTCAAAGCACAAAAGTGGGTGTGGGAGAAGCAAACCAGCGTGCCAGGAGGAGTGAGACCCTCACAAACCATCACTGCTCACCAAAGAGAGTGTTCATCACTTAGAACAATCCACCAGCCAGGAGCCAGCCCAGGTTTAGGTGGCAAGTCTCCACCCGTGCTGGCATTAAACTGACTCTCAGTTCTCAGGCAGAACTCATGCCTGGCCTTCAGAGAGGCAGGCAGACCTCCAAAGGCCTGGGGCATCACCTGCTCCCCTGCACAGACACTCTCCAAGCCTGGCCATTCTCCAAGCTGGCAGGACATGAGGCACCTCCATTCCAGAGACCACTCACACCCACTAAGGTGCCCAGCAAGCCCTGCTGCCCCGGAGTGAAGGGTTTGGGAGCAGCACTGTGTTTATTTGTCTAAAAGGGGCTGGAGTGTGCCATGTCAGCCTGCAGAGAGGGTGAGCCCAGACTGCCTGCACTCCATGCAGCATTGAGGCCACTGCAGTAGGAACCCATGGGCAGAGAATACAGTCCCCACCCTGAGTCAGCACAGAGCCATGACCCAGTGAGATGCCAGAGGAAAATTACCACTCCAGGTATCAGCTTCCAGATAAGTCATAAAACAGAGCACTGATCCCTTTTGACACCACTCAGAAAAGGACTTTGTGGTAACCTGAGCATGGGCAGCATCAGAGAATTTAGCATTTTACTTGAATGCACTGCACTAGGTCCCTGCAGAATATAACCAACAGCCACAAGCAGAAGAATATTTTGCAATAAGCCTGCCTACAGGAGCCCCTACTGTTAATGTTAAAACATCATAGAGAATCATAGCTCAAACTGATTTAATTCCACCAGCAAGTTATAAGAGCAGGCTGACCTCACATTCCAGAAAGGACAAACAGGAACCTAAATTCCCATTACAGTTTTACTGTCTGAATTACTTCTGTGATGCTGCTGAACTGCTGCAATTACCCACCCCACTGCTAAGTGCTCTCTTGCTGGAGAAATGCAAGTGACTGGACAGTTTTTATGGAAGGGCAGCAGTGTGTCCTCTCCTGGCACAGAATCCCAGCTCTCAAACAAGAATTACTCAGGCTTAAATCCAAAGCACACCCTCAGCTTGCACTGCTGCCCCAAATTCTTTTTTTAGTCAAGAGGTTCCATCCCACAGGGTATTTTTTCCCTCCTCTCATCTCCAGACATGTACCTGTGTCCCTTCTTCACACTTGTCCCCGTTCTCACTGGTCACCTCCAGGCGCATGAATTTGGGTGGGCGCCCCGGCCGCCTGCCCGGGCCGAACCGGCGCTTCCCTCGCCCGCGGCCCCGGCCTCTGGCTCTGCAGGACACACACGGCTCCAGTTAGAGACAAACAAAGAGGGGTATGGATTCTGCACTGGTGTTAGGCATTCTTTCCCAGCATCACTATTCCCCCATTCAACTCAGCAATAAAATCTGAGGAAATTCTGGCAGCAGGAACGATGCTTTCTGCTGGGTATCTGTTTATTCTGTGCTTTATGAGAAACCATTAAAACACCCCTGAGATCAGCTCAGTTGGTTAAAACTTGGCTGTAACAATGCCAATGTCATGGGTTCAATCCCCTGTGTGGGCCATTGACTGAAGAGTTGGACTCCATGATCCTTGTGGGTCCCTTCCAGCTCAGAATAGTCTGGGATATCTGTGAAAGTGTTGATGACATTAAAATTTAGTTCAGTTATCATGGGACTGAGAGGACCATTGACTTCTAGCAAGTGCTCTGCCATGGCAACCCTCCCACTTCCAACACCCTGGCACACAGGAAGCATTTTCAGCAACATGGAACAAGTGCACAAGCAAACCAGTTTAAAATCTGAAAGCATAACACTCCTCCCCAAAAAGCACTTGGCCATTGATGTCAGGCACTGAACACAAGGGAACAACTTTGTGACTGAAAAGCAACAAAACATTTCAGGAAAAAGAAGGCACCAGTGTCTTCTGCTCTGTGATGGATGTTTGTAGATGCAGTTTTTAACAGGATAAACTATCCTACCAGCCCAACAAGGAGCCAAAGCACCAGAAGCCTTGCTCTCAAAACTCTGTAACTCCTTTCATCTCAGAAACATCAGTATTTCAACACTGGTATTGAAATACTATAGGTTTTTAAGTCATTGTCAAAAAAACCCAAAAGCCAAATAAAAAAAAATAGATCCCAACAGTTTCAGTGGAGTATTTATTTCCTTCAAGCTACTTCTTGCACCAATTCTCTTACATCAGCCAGATTCTGATGCCACAATCTTTCCTTGTGGTGCCAAGCTGTTCTCCTGTGAGTCAGCCCCTAGATCTGGAGGGCAAAGCCTCTCCTTCCTGCAGTCTAGGGCAGCACCAGTGCCAGGCAGCAGAGCCAGAGCTGCCAGTACCTGCTGAAGAAGTCCAGCTTCTCGTCGTGGGAGTTGAGGTGCTGCTGCAGCTGCTCCGAGCTCATGAAGCGCCGGTTGCACTCATAGCAGGGCCAGTTCTTCTCCTGCTCCCTGAGAACTGCAAGCCAGGGGGAAAGGTCACTGACAGCACTTCAGTCACCAGCAAGGAAACACCTCATCTCTTTCCCCAAGGCTCTGTGGGCCATATTTCTCCCCTGAAGGTTGGGCAGGCAGCAGAATACCCAGCACTGCTCCATTTGGGTTTGCTTTTATTCCCTCTGTGTTGTGCCACGACTACAGTTCAACACAAACACAAAAATGTCCTTGGACAATTCACTATCAAAAGACTCAAATTCACCCTGTATGGAAGAGCACAGGATGGTGTGTCTGGCACAAGGCAGGGGAGATCAAGAGAAGTTTCTCCATCTAAAGCAGTTACACATCAATTTCTGACGCAGAAACACACCTCTCCCAGCAGCAGGAACTGAGGCAAGAGGTTAAAAATATTGTAATATTACCATGAGAAGAGCTGGGGGAAACAAGTCCCAGTAACACAATCTAGATCTAGTTTAGCTGTTCCCAACCCAGCAGAAATTTGGGAGTGCTACACAGGCCATATATTTGAAACTAAGAGGTGCAACACCCAACCACCACCACGCAGAGAGCACCAGAGCCCAAGTTACCCTTCCTTTCCTCCTCAGTTATGTCATGGATCTTCTGGTTCACAAACTCAGCATAAGAGGCAGCATACCACACCTGCAGCAGGAGCACAAGGCACAGAACACTTAGAACCAGAACTAAAGGGAATTCATTTGAAAAGGGGTTTTAAGTAACACATTTACATCACTTGCCTCCACCACTCACTGCTCCTTTTATCCTCAATAATAAAGCCTAGTGAGATCAATATGCTCCCACTGAGGACTAAAAGAGCTTTGCTCAGAAAGCATTTCCATTTAATTTTAAGGTCTGGCCTCCCAATATGAATGTTAATCTTGCACATGGCTACCAGTAGCTCTAAAGGAAATAAGATTAATCTCTTCAGACACAACTAACAGCAGAGCCCTGTTAATTGTGGTACCAAGAATTTTTAACTGGGGGCATTTCAGATTTCTTTCCTGCTCTCTTTACACAGATAACAGGCAGCATCATCCACAGAGACTCATTTAAGATGTCTCTCAGCTTCCAAAAGATTGGAGCAATATGGTCCTGCTTCCCAAAACACAGATCTGTCAGGCTGCAGCACATGGACCCACTTTTGTTACAGGAGGGACTGAGGAAGCCTTAGAACCACAGGAGGCAGGAAGACAAAGTTTATTAAAGCCTGAAAGCAGATGTTCACACTTAGCTGAAAATTGTTACATCATTTCATCTCTGATTACACAGGGTCAGTTCTAGACGAGGTTTCTCAGAGAAGGCATGAACAGATTTTCAGCATGAGAAATCCAGGCAGGTTTTAACTTGCACTGGGCCACAGGTTCCCAAAGCACTGGTGGGTGGCATTTCAAGGACTTGCTGGAGGGGTGTGTTACTCTGCAGGAATCTCACTGGCTGGGCAGAAAGGAAAGCCTGGAGCTCCTGGAATACTCACCAGGCTTGTGATACAAAACTTCCCAGCCTGAACTCACTGATCTCACAGCTCAATCCCTGCACAAAATTTGTGTGAATCCCCAACATCCACTTGGAGAGGACACACCATTACTGAGCTCAGGTAATTGGCTTTCAATTAGCAAACCAATTTTACCCCAAAAGACACTACTAACACAGAGAGGAAGAAAAATGATGCTCCCACAGGGAGGTCTGGACAGATTTAAAGTCTGATTTCACATTGCTTTAAAAATGATGTCTGGATACACTTAAAATGGTTTAATAAGATTTCTAGTGATTCAGCTTCAGAGGATTCCTCCAATTGTTTTAAGCACACTCACTGAACACTAAGAAGTGTGTGCTTAAAACAATTGTTCTTCCAGATAAATCGTTGACATCTATGGGCAAGAAAAGATTTGAAGAACAACAAACAATTTCCTGATACCAAAATTTTTTAGCTCCCCCCAGTGCTCCAAAAGATGTTGCAAACAAAGGCCATCTCAGCCAGCCCTGCTGCCTTGAGCTCAAAGCAATGAATGCATTTTTAGAGGCAATAAAAACAAACTCGGGGAAGTCACAATATTCTTTCTCATTTTCCACATGCAAAGTTCCAAGAGTTCCAGGAAAGCCAGGTAAAGGGAGAGACCATATTCACTTAAGGCACCAGAAAGCAAGTCAAGGGCACACAGGACTAACTGGGAAGAGCATCCAGAACTAAAAAGAGTTGGGTTGCTGCAATAAAAATTAGAGTGCAGCAGCAGTAAAGCACGACAGTGAGAGACAAATCATTTACATACTTTTATTTTGAACTTGCTGATTTCCTACCTGAGCCAAAGCTTATTAAAATTCCTAAGTTGGTGGCCAACTACTTACTGACTTTAGTGACATTTGACTCAGATCATCAGAGAAAAAAAGCCCTGACACTATTTGGAGCAGTATTTTCTGGCACTTGCACATGCAATTATGAGGCAACAAGTTAAGATATGATTGAACCAGCAGAGAAGGAGAGCCCTGAGCCAGAGCTGTGCCATACCTTGAGCTCCTGCTTGGGCTCCACGTTTTTGATGGTGGTGTAGTAGATGTGGTGGCCGTACTGATAAGCCACCAGGTTCTGCTCCAGGTGGTTCTGGGCTGGGCGCACAAACATCATCCAGTTACACAGAGCCTCGCTGGACAGCTCAAACCACAGGTCTTCCTGCAAGTCCCTGTCTTTTCTGTCACCCTTATCAAGAGAAACCTGCAGCAAAATCCAAATACATGTGGCTGTGACTGCCTGGTTCAAGAGAGTTTGAGTTAGCAAGAGAACAACAGTGCCCACCCATGAGCTGTGACATTAGGGGAGCAACGAGGCAGAGCTGATTTTCTCTCTTTACTAACAGGGATCCTGAAACAGGCAGAAAAGACTTAAAAATGGGTAGAGATTTAAGTAGGGAGACATGATGGGCCCTCCCAAGGGTTTCAAGGCCAAGAATCATTCATTAGAAGGGCCAGGCAAAGGATGTACACATGGCTATAAATGAGCTGTAGCTTTAGAAGGCCACAGAAACATCAGTCAGATAGTTCTAACTGGCAGACCCACTTCTCCTTGCACTTCTTGGGTCATGCCATTGCCTCAAGCTGCAAGCAGCACTTCTTTAGCTGGACTTCTCTTGGGTTGCTGGATTTGCCTGTGACCACAACTTGCTTGTCAGAACTGCTCATCAGAGCACTCCTGAACTCCAGTAAATAAAGGACCAATATCTGTACTGAAACCAGTAAATGCACAGAGAGAAGTCACTCAAATCCATTTCACCCCAGGCCAATGACTTGGCATGAGAAAGGGGAGAAAAATCTCACCTTTCTCCTCCCTCTTATGGGGGAGAGAAAGGAAAGGGAAGTAAAGTATTTGGAACTGAAGTTACAGCATGACATGAAAGAATGGCTGCTCAACATCCTCAGATGTCATTAATATGGAAATGAGAAGGTGTTAACTATGAACATAAGGCTATAAATGGCTCATTTTACACAAAAAGTTAGGCAAGTTTTTGCTAAGTATGAACCGGCTGTGCCTCCAATGTTATCAATAAATACCTTTGCTGCTAAAAACAAAAAAAGCTTCTCAGCAGTTATTTATTTCGAAGCGTTTTTCGCTATCATCAAGGCCCAAACTGCCCCCTCCCTGCCCCACACACACAGCCTCACCTTCAGGTGGATGTAGCAGTCCTTGAGCTCGGCCTGCCTGACCAGGGGCCCCTCCACGGGCCCGAACTGGGTGCGCTTGGGGATGCGGCGCTTGGAGAAGACGCCGCCCAGGAAGCGGTCGATGTAGAGCACGAGGGGCAGGCTGGCCCTGGCGCGGGTCAGCACGGGCCGGCTGGGGATGGGGTGCAGCGGGCCGTGCTTGGGGCACACCGAGGGGTGGGCGTTGTTGCACTCCTCACACCCTGCAACACAATGGCACAGCATCACACGCTGCCTCACTCACTCACTCACAGCCTGGCTGGCTCTGAGCACCTCGGGCTCAGCTGTGGCAACACTCATGGTGAGACTGACCTCAAGATCAGCTCAGCTGGTTAAAACTTGGTTGTAACAATGCCAAGGTCATGGGTTCAATCCCCTGTGTGGGCCATTGAGTTAAGAGTTGGACTCAATGATCCTTGTGGGTCCCTTCCAGCTCAGAATAGTCTGGGATATCTGTGATTTGTGTGAAAGGTGAGGGGCACCCAGGTCCAGGGAACTAACTCATTACCTGGAGGGGATGTGGATTTTGGGAAGAAGACAGTGACTCAGGGGAAAAAAGAACAAGGAATCCACTTTGTAACATATATTTTNGCACGAGGGGCAGGCTGGCCCTGGCGCGGGTCAGCACGGGCCGGCTGGGGATGGGGTGCAGCGGGCCGTGCTTGGGGCACACCGAGGGGTGGGCGTTGTTGCACTCTTCACACCCTGCAACACAATGGCACAGCATCACACGCTGCCTCACTCACTCACTCACTCACTCACTCACTCACTCACTCACTCACTCACAGCCTGGCTGGGTCTGAGCGCCTCGGGCTCAGCTGTGGCAACACTCATGGTGAGACTGACCCCGAGATCAGCTCAGTTGGTTAAAACTTGGTTGTAACAATGCCAAGGTCATGAGTTCAATCCCCTGTGTGGGCCATTGACCGAAGAGTTGNTGTGTGGGCCATTGAGTTAAGAGTTGGACTCAATGATCCTTGTGGGTCCCTTCCAGCTCAGAATAGTCTGGGATATCTGTGATTTGTGTGAAAGGTGAGGGGCACCCAGGTCCAGGGAACTAACTCATTACCTGGAGGGGATGTGGATTTTGGGAAGAAGACAGTGACTCAGGGGAAAAAAGAACAAGGAATCCACTTTGTAACATATATTTTCACAACAGTAAAAGCTTCTGGTTTTAGGGCATTTGGGCTTGCTTCTTCATCATCCTCACAAGCTCATTTTTTACAAGATTTTTACCATTTCTGATACTGTATATCCTCACATAGATTTTACAACACTAGAGAGGACAGCATCCTGCAGAACAGAGAACAAAGCACTTCAGAGACCTCACCCATGACAGAATCTTGTCTTGGCAGGAAAGAAGCCCAAAAAACCCTGAGATTAGCTCAGTTGGTTAAAACTTGGTTGTAACAATGCCAAGGTCATAGGTCCAATCCCTTGTGTGGGCCATTGACTTAAGAGTTGGACTTGGTGATCCTTGTGGGTCCCTTCCAGCTCAGAATAGTCTGTGATTCTGTGAATATGAGTCCTTGATATGTATGGCCAGGTCTTGTGAACAAAGCTTTGGAAAGGGCTCTCCCCACGTGGGTGTGCCCCTTGAGCCTGCCCAGTGGATTGTTTAGGTGAGGCACAGTGTACAGGGAACTGTCCCCACCCTTTGCTCCTCAGATGCATCTGCCACAGCCAAGTGAGCCTGGATGGTGACAGTGAAGTCCTCAGGACTGGAATCTACAGCCCCTGGTATGGTATTCCCAGGAGGTCTCCCGTCCAAGTACTAACTGGGGCTGACCCTGCTTAGTTTCCAAGATCTGATGGGATCGGATGTCAGGCAGGCATTTACCTGCCTTATGAGTCCACATTTCTGGGTGTAAAGGTGCTTACTTGTTACTGCTTTCACCTCTATTTGCTGATGGAGGGGAAAGCAAAAAGGGGAAGGCAGCAATACACTAAATGATACTTGAAATGCTTACACAGATCATTGGGATCAAAGGGTCGAGGTGGATCTGGATCCCATTCGTCCATGTCAGTGTCTTCCCCATCTTCATCCTCATCTTCATCCTCATCATCTTCCTCTTTTGTTTCTATCCTGTCCATTTGATTCTGCAGAGGTGCTAAAGGGTCAGAACCATCCACTGCCTCCATAGGAGGCAACACCTGGTTATGCACCGGTAATGATGCCTGGGGAGAGAAGTCACAGACCATTAAAACAGATTGGGGAAGAAAACCACTCTTACAGAGACAAGCAATGAAGGACTTTGCTAGTCTACCCTTCCTGCTCCCTTTGGGGATGGAGAAAAGGACACAGGGAAGTGAAGGGACTGATAAACAGCTGCTGAGGGACGTTCTGTGTCACTCAGGACAGCTGTGTCACTGCCTGCCTCCACCCTGCCAAGGACTCAGCTCCCAGCAGGACAAACTGGAATCAGGGAAGATCTGGACCCTCACAGAACTGTTGAAGCAAAGTCCAGGCTCTGTGGGAATTATCTAGAGCCTAAAGCTGTGTTTTAACTTCTTTTGTACAAGTGAGAAAAAGTCCTGCACTTTGGTACATGATCTTTTAAAACCAATCCCCAGAGCACACAGGTGGAGATCAGTAAGGGATGCGGTAACATGGGGACTAGATATACACTATGGGACATGAGAGACAGTTGAGGGCATTGCATTCTTCCACTGACTTTCATGTTTATCCCTTTCTTACCCTAAATAAAAAATTCAAAAAATGAGGTATTTTACTTTCACATTATCTCTTTCTTTCCCTAAATAAAAAAAATAAATAAAAAATGAAGCATTTTAAATGCAGTGCATATTTCACCACCCACACAGGTTTCTCAGGTGGAGAACAAGGAATGCCACCCCCAGTGAAGCTGCCTGGAAACACTGGCAAGGAGACCCAGTGCATGATGCTGTGAAAGTCAGAATTACACCTTCTGCTCCTGAGAGGAGAATTCTAAGGTGGCTGCTCAACACACAACCATCTGCACAACAGGTTTCTCTGTGTATTAAACACACCATCTCTCCTAAAAAAAACCCACCCACACATTCCATGGCGAGACTATGGAAGACAGCACAACTGCCAGGGGAAATTTAAGATGGAGATCAGAAAAAAATTCTTTCCAGAGAGACTAATCAGGCATTGGAATGGGCTGCCCAGAGAGGGGGTGGATTCCCCATCCCTGCAGGTTTTTCAGCTGAGCTTGGCCGTGGCACTGAGTGCCATGATCTGGTAAAGGGACTGGAGTTGGCCCAAGGGTTGGACTTAATGATCTGGGAGGGCTTTTCCAACCCAATCCATTCTATGATTCTGTGATTGAACTCTGAGCCAGCTCCTCACCCTCAGCCAGCCACGTGCCTTCCCCTGAGACAATGGAGTGATGGAATCAGGACATGGAAAAGGAAAGGGTGCCTGGCACTTACTCTATCTGCTTGTGGCCCCTGCTCCAGAGCCACTGGCTGGGGGGGGTCGGCAGCGCTGCCGAGCACAGCCAGGCTGGTGGGGTTCATGCTCTGAGCAGCAGCAGGCAAGAGCACCGTTACCTAAAAGCACAGGCACTCAGTTTAGCACTGCAGAGTGGCACCAGGCACGCACACACAGCCCCCTCCAGCCCTGACAAGGCACCACCCCAGTGATCTGTGGGGTTCCAGGGAGGGGTGGGGGGCCTTGGAGAGCAGCTGCGGCTCCAGGATGAAGGGAAAGGCTCTGCAGCTTCTGAATTACCCATCACCTGTTTCCAAACCAAGGCCCTGCCCAGCCTGGGCTCAAACTGCAATTAAAGATGTGAGGAGCTCTTTAGTTCTTGGTAAAACCAGGGATTTGGGGTCTTTTTCGCTTCTACACACAAATTTACTTTTTTTTTTCTAAGGGAAAAAGTAAAGAAGGAAAAAGAGACATCTCTTTTTTTGCCTGCCTTGCAAACCCTGCCCATGGCAGAGTGTTGGAATTAGATGAGCTTTAAGGTCCCTGCCAACCCAAACCATCCTTTAAGTTGGAGAGCAGAAAAAACTTCTTTGCAGAGAGAGTGCTGAGGGATTGGAATGGGCTGCCCAGAGAGGGGGTGGATTCCCCATGCCTGGAGGTTTTTCAGCTGAGCTTGGCCGTGGCACTGAGTGCCATGATCTGGTGACGGGACTGGAGTTGGCCCAAGGGTTGGACTTGATGATCTGGGAGGGCTTTTCCAACCCAATCCATTCTGTGATCCTGTGATTCTCTGATCCAGAATCCATTAAAAACCCAAGATGGTGTATTGACCTCGTTGGAAGATCAAACTCTCCAACTACAGAATTCAAACCATTATTTTCCTTTACATCACTTGATCACACCATACATTTCTGTCTACATCCTCTTTTTTTTGTGCAGTAACAACCAAATTTATGCCTATTACCACACTGTTCTCATCCACTCAGCAATAAAACTAAGCAGAACTAAGATGCCAGGAATCACCTTTCCTGTCTTTTGTCTCCTGCTTATCTGTGCAGGAATTTGCACCGTTATCCCATGTGATTTTTCATCCTTCTCTACAGCTGACATCATGTGGCTTCTGGCTTGTGCCTCTGACTGCTAAGCAGCTTTCATGCTAAAATCCAAGCCCCTGCCTCTCTGCAGAGTGCTTAATAAATATCAGATAAAACTGAGAGCAGGGAGTTGTGCCATCAGTGAAGCAGCAGACAAGAAAATCCATAACACAAGCAGACAGTCTTAAAACTCCAAATCTCGTCGCTTTGTTTAAAGAGGCATTAAGAGTAATTTATGAAACTGCTTAAAAACTACAGCAAGAAGACTTGAGGGAGCATCAAAAAGACTTGTGATGGTGAGGGGGAACCCACCAGGACAACAGCTGGACTAAGCTGTCTGGTATTGACATTTCTGATGCCAAGTGGCAACAGGAAGGGCATCACAATTCCATGGCACAGCTCCAGAATGCCAGCAAGGAGAGGGGCATACTTGTACCTACTCTTAGCATTCTCTGCTCCCAATCACCCTCAAACACACCCTAACTGCCACTGCCAGGAACTGCACAGAATGTAGGCAAAAAGTCTCCATTTCCTTTTGAGATAAAGTTCCTTTTGAAAGACAAGAGGAGCCTTAATTATTATTGGATCACTTGTGAGTTTTGGGATGTCCCATGTGAAATGCTGATGTAAAAACACCTGCAGAGGCAGGAGCTTCCATAATGAGGGATTAAACATTCACCAAAAACTTAATAAACCTGCCAGGACTGCTGTCAGGCAGTGCTGGAAGGGAGGACAGGCTGAAGACACACACAGGTGCTCCTGCCCTTGGACAGGGGATGGAAACAGCACAGCTCCTCTGCTGTCAGTGTCATCTCTGCTTTTAATTAATCATGTATTTGTTAAATGAGCTTTAAGACAATCAAATAGGAATTTTTGGCTTCTTAAGGCAGGGAGATGGATGTGGCAAAAAACTCCAGGGAGCCAGAAGACAAGTAACTCCTTTCCTGTGTCAGTCATCGTTTCTGATCTGTGCCTCAACAGTTTAGGAGGTCTCAGCAATAAATTTGTTTTCAGCACACATTCAACCCTTCACTCTGCCCCAAGACTGTCAGCAAACACCCATTTTAGTGATGGCTTTGGTGGAGATTCAGATTTCACACATCCATTCACAAGTGCCACTGAAGACTCACCAAGCAGTAAGGATTTTAACTCTGTGACAAGCAGAGAATTCCAGCTAGAGAGACCTGCAAGCACCTGCCTGTACCTGATTACCACCATGCAGTCCCCAAAGAGTTAACAATAACACCTTTGCATCCATGGGGGATTAAAAAAAAAGCAAAAACATCAAAACTTTTTATTCTATTCCCAGCCCACCTCACACTGGCAAGCCCAGCACACCCTGCTAAGGTAAGGGAGGCACTCACTGAACTTCTTCAGGTTTTGCACTTCATTTCCTGTGAAGTTTCCACTAAAACTAGAATTTGATTCCATTTTTCTATCCTTGAGAGCCTTTTGTGGATTTAAAAGGCATTTGGATCAGAATGTGTATGAGGACAACTGCAGACCCAGCCCTTCCAGAAGGGCACATTCAAATACAGCCACATCTGCTGCTCACTCCTTTAAAGGGAGACTGTTGAAAGATTTTTTTTGTTATATTTAGGGCAGTAAATCAGAATTTTTGTTGAGCACGAAGTCAAGTGAATTAACTTGAACTTTTATTACCATTCCTGCACAAACTGGCCATGGCCATAGTGGACAGGATGACAGGACATAACCAAAGACTGTCACTGGACAACTCCAGAGACAAGACAGCTCATGACAACAATGTCCCTTTGCCCCTCTAACTGTGCCCTCCCAGGTTCAGGCCCCAGATCAGCAATGTCTCCTCCTTACCTGCTGGGTGGTGGCATCCTGCTGGACATAAGCCACTTGGGATGGATCTGTAAACAGAGTCTGGACAAAGTGAAAAAGGCTTGTCAAACCAGCCCTGGGGTTGTTTGCTCACAGCTCACACAGAAATCACCCTGCCACCAAGAGATCACCCACAGTTAGGGCTCTGCCAGCTCCTAACATGACTCAAGCATTGGAATGGGCTGCCCAGAGAGGGGGTGGATTCCCCATCCCTGGAGGTTTTTAAACTGAGCTTGGCCGTGGCATTGAGTGAGAATCCACCATGTCTTGATCCAACCATGTCTTGACCCAACCACGTCTTGATCCAACCCCACTGTGGTCACCAGCCCAGGGTACTCCGTGCCCTGGGCTGGTGACCACAGTGGGGTTGGATCAAGGGTTGGATTGATGATCTCGGAGGTCTTTTCCAACCCACTCCATTCTATGATTCTATTAGCACAGCACATTTACTTCAACTTACCCAAGTGGACCTAAACAAACACATAGAGATTAAAATTAGGTGCTGCTCCATAAAAATTTAGTATCCTAATTATGTGGCATTTTTTGTCTGTATAGCTGAAGTGTTTAACCTGGTTTATCTTTTTCAATTACAGAATGTACAGGATGAAATTCAGCAGCTCTATCAAAACTAGTTAAGGGCAGGAGAGAAGATAATTGAGCTTCCTGCAAACTCACAAGACATCTGCACACTTTCTTTTGAGGAACTACCAGGCACATCCTACATGGGAATTTGATGTTTGATGTCATGGAAGACATGCCAACTCCAATATTCTGCAAGCACAGCCCTGATGGGAGCAGGGGAAAGGCAAGGCTCAGATGAAAACTAAGGATTGACTGAGGTCAGCCTTGCCTACTTTGCCACAACTTGAAATATTTGAGCTTGTAGCAGCCTGGCTTGAAGAAAATAAAGCAGAATATAAATTCCTTTAGCACTGGGATAATTTCATCTCAGTTGCATGATAGTTACTTCTCCCAGGCACTCAGCAATAGGACAAGGGGGCACGGGGGGCTCAAGCTCTGCCAGGGGAAATTGAAGTTGGAGAGCAGAAAAAACTTCTTTGCAGAGAGAGTGCTCAGGCAGTGGAATGGGCTGCCCAGAGAGGGGGTGGATTCCCCATCCCTGGAGGTTTTTCAGCTGAGCTTGGCCGTGGCACTGAGTGCCATGATCTGGTGACGGGACTGGAGTTGGCCCAAGGGTTGGACTTGATGATCTTGGAGGGCTTTTCCAACCCAATCCATTCTATGATAGCCTTTTGACAAAATGATAGTATTCAGAGTTTGGAGCTGGCTGTCAGTAACCTCCAGGGAGATACCCTCCCAGAATCTCCTCTCAGGACATCCCACCATGGAGGAGCTGGTTTTATGTCACAGCTGAGGCTGCACAGGCCAGGCCATGCCATGAAGCCCTGCCAGTGTGGCTGTGGGCTGTCAGGTATCTGCACTTTGCAGCTCTGTGATCTGTGCTGTCAGCAGGGACATTATCAAACAGCCTCCACAAAGCCAGCCTGTTCCCTTTGAATCTGTCCACACACAGCCACAGATGCACAGCATATTAACCCCATCCAAACATGTGCTGTCAGGGAATAAGAGCTGCTTGATATGATTATGCAGGAGCAAAAGAATATGAAAGGTCTATAAACCCAACAACTCTGCAGAGAGACTACAAAATCAGGTTGAATACACTGAGATCCTCTGCAAAGAGACACAACTGTTATTGTAACTATCAATTATGACAACTGTAGTACACAAAACAAGGTCTCTTCCAGAAGGCTTTTAGCTTTTTACTGAACACAACAGAGGCAGAAGCTCTGCAGAGATTATCCATGTTTTGGAAAACAGCTCTGAGTTAATTATAATCTCGTCCACCTTCAGTGCAACAACCAGCACTTCATAATTCATAACTGATGAGCACATTTGCACATCAGACAAACCAACAGCACCAACCCCTGCCCAGCAGCGGGCAGGGCAAACCGCTATTTCCCAGTCGTACCACTTGGCTGGCAACAAGCCTGGTTTGTTTGCCAGGTGCCAGCAGCGGGCTGGGCTCGGAACCACACGTGCCTGCGTAGCCTCCACGGGGTGGATGTAAACCAGGGTGTGCTCCGAGGTGTCCACCGAGGTGTAGGAGGTGCCGTCGGCCGCGTACACCACCTGCTGCGCCGGGCCCCGCGCCGGCTCGTCACTGTACACGATCTGCGCCACCGCGCCCGCCTCGGGCNGGACAGGGGGGCAGTGGCACCCTGTGGCACCCTGGACACACGGGGCTCGTCACGATCTGCGCCACCGCGCCCGCCTCAGGCACGAAGTGAACCTGTGGAAAGCACAGCCCATGGTGAGTGACCCAGGGCAGGGAGGGACAGTGGCACCCTGGACACACGTGGAGGAGCCACTCACAGCAGGGAGGGCAACCTGTGGCACCCTGGACACATGGGGCTCGTCGCTGTACATGATCTGCACCACCGCGCCCGCGTTAGGCACGAAGTGAACCTGTGGAAAGCACAGCTCGTGGTGAGTGACCCATGGCAGGGAGGGACAGGGGGGCAGCGGCACCCTGGACACACGTGGAGGAGCCACCCACAGCAGGGAGGCACAGGAGGGACAGTGGCACCCTGTCCTGTCACTGAATCATGGTGGCAATGTGGAAATATGGACATCACCCCCATCAGCCCCTGGTTTTCCTCTGCATTGTAATTCAAGGGGTAGAAAAGGCTCCACCCACACTTTGTCCTTGCATGATGATTTAAAACTTCTTAAGAAGCAGTTCATGAGGGAGCTGAGGGTGTTTGTGCTGGAGAAGAGGAGGCTGAGAGGTGACCTCAGCACTGTCTGGAAGTGCCACATCAGGGAAGTTGTGGCCAGCTGGGGGTTGGTCTCTTCTCCCAGGCACTCAGCAATAGGACAAGGGGGCACGGGGGGCTCAAGCTCTGCCAGGGGAAATTCAAGTTGGAGAGCAGAAAAACCTTCTTTGCAGAGAGAGTGCTGAGGGATTGGAATGGGCTGCCCAGAGAGGGGGTGGATTCCCCATCCCTGCAGGTTTTTAAGCTGAGCTTGGCCGTGGCATTGAGTGCCATGATCTGGTAAAGGGACTGGAGTTGGTCCAAGGGTTGGTCTTGATGATCTGGGAGGTCTTTTCCAAACCAATCCATTCCGTGACTCGATGATTTTTGAACTAGTTTATCTATGGAATTTATTGGTATGTTGTTTCCCTTTATGCTCATAATCCTCTCTGGATTTATGACTTCATTTAACTGGTTTTGTAGATAATTTCTTTTATCTTATGAAGGGGCAACAGAACTTATTAACTGCTTCACCTTCCAGTGTTGCACCTCTCAGAGGCAGCAGTAGGGCACATGGGATTGCTTCTCTGCAGGATGTACATGCAGTATCAGGAGAAAATTCAACTAATTAAACACACAAACTTGTCACTGGAAGCATCAAGCAACGATTCCAAGGACTACTGGAACAAGTTATGTCTGGGGCAGCAGTTTAAATCTGAACAAGTTGATTTTGACAGAACATCATGATGATAAATGATGATTAGTGGCCTATATTCAGAATTCTGAACTCCAGTGGAAATAGGAACACATTCACCTTTTGACATCCTTTACCTGCTGAAAGCCTTTTCCAGTGTATGGGAAAATAGGACAGTTAGCAGGAAACCTACTTTGAGAATCTGTACTCATATCCACACAAAATGCTTTCCAATAAAACGGTGCCACAGTTACATATTTTGTTTATTTTGTTTCACCTTTCAGCTTGTGCTGCAGGAGACACCTGGTACTCCCCCGTGGCTGCTCCGTGCTGATTCTCTACAATAAATCCTCACACAAACACTACAGTTTCACATTTGGAGAGCACTCTGCAAATACTAATTAAGCCTTGAAACTGCCATGTGCAAACAGCAGCACAGTTATCATCCCCTTGTAGAGAGAAGGGAACAGGGGCCATTGGAAACTGCCTTTCTTGGCCAATTTCAAAGCTGGAAATTACCAGGAGAGGCAGAAACTCTCAGCTCGTGGGTCAAATGCCACCCAGCACCCTCTTCATAACATACTTAAAAGAATAAATCAATTTACAGCCCTCTAGAAATTCCCAGCTGTGCTGTCTGGGAGTCAGAGGGACGAGCTGCACACATCAGAACCTGACTGCATTAGTCACTTACAATTAACATTTCTCCCTTCTTCACTACCCAGATGTCTGACTGGAAAAAATTATTCATATTACTTTCCCCAAGGTCCACCCACAGCTCTGACTGATTGGGCTGATGGCATCAAACAGGCTGGCACAGAGCAGAGGTTTGTTAATGCTCATTACTCTGAACACCCTTTCACTTTCCCACATGGTTATACAGACATAGGATATGTATTTGGACACTGAAACTTCAACAGCCACTGGCTGGTTTTGTTCAGAGCATTTCAGAACTCTGTGGTTTGCACAGCTCAGTTTCAGCTTTAACCCAAAATCACCACAGACATGTTTGTGTTTCCCCTCAAATAAAAGCTGAGCTTCCAGACTCTAAGCCAGGGTGGAATGGGAACTAAACTCTCCATCAATGCCAATCCACCCTGAGCAGAACCAGCTCTGGAGGGCACTAATCACCTGAGCAGTGCTCTGTTCCTGTGCTGCAGACTCAGCCCACACCTGGGGACTCTCCTCTTTCAAGTCCATCTCCTCCCTGCCCGGGTGTTCCATGAGGAGGGAGAGCTACTGAGGGGATGTCTGGCTGGAGAGATTCATCTGTTCACTGTGTTTCTGCTTCCAGAAGACAAGGGGATGCTCAGCAACATGGCTGGAAAGAAACAGAGGACAGAGATGTTACAACCAGTGTGAAGCATTACCTGCATCAGCTCCCACGTTTCTGTAACACACAGAGCAAAGCAGGTCTGGCTTTACAAACACCTCCTTTTACACCCAAACACACCTTAGTTACAGGGATGAAGGAACCCAAATCTCATTTACCAGGGTCAGGTCCTGTTGTTCACCACTTTCCATGTCCCAGTAAGGAGGAAACAAGTCACCATTGCTACAACAGCACTGAAAGTTCAGGAAAGAGATTGAGGGGCTGGAGCGGGGCCAGAGAAGAGCAACGAGGCTGGAGAAGGGAGTGGAGCACAAGTGCTGTGGGGAGAGGCTGAGGGAGCTGGGGGTGTTTGTGCTGGAGAAGAGGAGGCTGAGAGGTGACCTCAGCACTGTCTGGAAGTGCCACATCAGGGAAGTTGTGGCCAGCTGGGGGTTGGTCTCTTCTCCCAGGCACTCAGCAATAGGACAAGGGGGCACGGGGGGCTCAAGCTCTGCCAGGGGAAATTGAAGTTGGAGAGCAGAAAAAACTTCTTTGCAGAGAGAGTGCTGAGGGATTGGAATGGGCTGCCCAGAGAGGGGGTGGATTCCCCGTCCCTGGAGGTTTTTCAGCTGAGCTTGGCCGTGGCACTGAGTGCCATGATCTGGTAAAGGGACTGGAGTTGGCCCAAGGGTTGGACTTGATGATCTCGGAGGTCTTTTCCAACTCAATCCATTCTATGAAAGATTCCACTGAATTTTTCCTGCACATCTTTCCTTGGCCAGGGGCAGCTCACAAAACATCCTCCACACTGTCCTTCTGGCCCCTGCAGGCCTAGGAATCAATAAATAATGCAGCACATGGACCTCAGGCTTCCAACAGGGAAATGCCACGTTCAGAGATGCCCCACCAGTTTCCCTGATGGGGTTTTGGGGAGCACCAAAGGGTTTTCCATGAGCAGCAGCTGCCACGCTGGGCAGAACTGCAGTGCTGGGTGGGACAGGGCAGAGCCACAACAGCCAGTTCTACAGAACAGTGAAACTCAAACTCATTCACATGAGCCCCCAGACCCTGACAAACTGCTTCCAAGCTTGGTTTTATTCCTCTCTCTCTGTTTTATTGGGGCCTCTCAATCTGCTGTTGGGATCCCAGCAGGGTAATTTACAGCTCTGGTGATTGGTTTAGTCGGTGGTTCAGCACCTTCCCAATCCTGAGTCTCTCATGTCATATTAAATCACAGGAATTAGCATGAGGCTGAGCCCATTTAATTTCCCAGCTCCTCCAATTAAGTTTATTTTATACCCAGGGCCTCTCTGGGCTGATCCAATGCCAGTGCCAGGCTGTGCTCCGGGAGGGAAGCAGAAGGCTTCTTGCTGATGCTTTCATTCATTTGCATTTTAAATGCAAATTATTTTAGTCATAATTTATCCCTATAAATGTTAGCATTTGGCTTGCCATGGACAAACTGAAAAATAGATAAGGAGGGGTAAAAAAAGCAGCAGGCACTTTCTGCCTCCTGCTGATTCTGCCAGCAAGGACTGAGCTGTGCAGACCCGAGCACTGAGTGTTCCACCAGTCCTGGGTGGATAAATCACCAGGACAGGGAAGGCTCCCAGGAACGTCACTGGACTGAGGGTGGAGGGGAAAAGTGGGAATAAAGGCACAGAAATTTTATCTCCATTAATATGGCTCGATACAAAACATCCCCAAAAAGCACTGAGCAGGAAAAAGAAAAAGAAATCCATGTACCTGAGCACAACACTTGAGCTCAGGATCTCATCAGTACCAACAAATTAACTCAGCAAACAATTAGGAGTGATAAACACCAGCCTTGCTCTGCAAGTGTGGAAAGCCAGGGTTATGTACACAGAAATATTATTAGATAAATACAATTTCTTTGTAAGTCCCAGCACACAGAAGCTCTGTCTATAAATAAGTATCACCCAGCCCTACACAGCCACTTGTCATGTTATTCAGGATTAAATCAGGGATTTTCTCATACCTAATCCCACCTCACTCACTGGCCTCCAGCACTCATTTTAGCAGGTGTATGATCAGCATGGTGTGAAATGTGGCAGCAGCTATGCCAGTAACACACTCTGACCAGCTGCAGGTAAAACTTAACACCCATCCTGTTGGTATTCCTTGGTTGGTTTCTCCCAAATAGCTCTTTTCCTTGACTGTCAGCATTAATCAAGAGCCAATTCAGGTAATTGCACTAACAATAGCCAGTAGTTTAATCAATTACCTAATTGCCTAGAAAAATAAAAATAAACACTAGAGGTTTCAGTTTTGGGTGGTTTGATTTGAAAAAAAATAATTAACCTGTTAAAATTAATGTAATTAAATTAACCAGTGATTGAATTAAGGGAAAGGAAGAGTTCTGGCTAATTCCACGTGGTCCAACAAGTAGCAGAATTTTTGGCTGACCTTCCCCACCAGCAGACACTGAAGGAAGATGCTGACTCACTCCTGCAGACTCATTGTGGCACAAATAACTTACAACTTGAGTGCCAAGGAGATCAAAGGGGCTTTAATAAACAAAACTGGGCATTAAGATTCATCTCTGAAAAATAGCAGTACCAAAGGATTGCAAAGGAAAGCAGGAGACAGTCATTTCATGGTTCTGACAGTTAGAACTGATGTCAAATCTTGGGGAAAAAAAGGCAAGGCTGAGCCAAACTCAGGGTGGTGCAGCTTCTATAAATGGTCCTGTTATTGCTGTTCTTCACAGAAATGAAAATAATAAACAGCTCAGCCAACTGTGCAGCAGTAAAGGACAATATTGAGAGCTGCAGGATTTGCTGATGTTTTCAACTCCTGTACCTCCAAAGAGATCTGCCTCTGGAGTGCACTCCTACCAAAGCCTGGATGGATCTCCATGAACTCCAGCAGTAGGACAGTCACCAAAGGCACATCTCCCTGGAAACTGGATGTGCTGAGGAGGAGGAAGGGGCAGGCAGGGAGGGTCAAGGATGGGCAATAAAGAGGGTTGATGTTCAGCTGTGGAAACAGGATGTGGTCCCAGTCACTGAGAGCAGAACTGCCAGGGAACAGCAGCACCTGAGGGAGTTTCCAGCACTGCTGACAAAGCCCAAACCCACCCTGCTCACTGCTCCTTAATCCTGCAGGATCTGATTCCTCCTCTAAATCCCTGTTTCAATACCCTTCCCTGGAGAAGGGAGTGGAGCACAAGTGCTGTGGGTGTTTGTGCTGGAGAAGAGGAGGCTGAGAGGTGACCTCAGCACTGTCTGGAAGTGCCACATCAGGGAAGTTGTGGCCAGCTGGGGGTTGGTCTCTTCTCCCAGGCACTCAGCAATAGGACAAGGGGGCACGGGGGGCTCAAGCTCTGCCAGGGGAAATTGAAGTTGGAGATGGGAAAAAACTTCTTTGCAGAGAGAGTGCTGAGGGATTGGAATGGGCTGCCCAGAGAGGGGGTGGATTCCCCATGCCTGGAGGTTTTTCAGCTGAGCTTGGCCGTGGCACTGAGTGCCATGATCTGGTGACGGGACTGGAGTTGGCCCAAGGGTTGGACTTGATGATCTGGGAGGGCTTTTCCAACCCAATCCATTCTGTGATTCTATGAAATATTATTTAATATTCCATCATTTTTGTAGCAACAAGTCCTTCAGTAACTCTGAGATGACGGAATTTGAACGATTAGTCACATTATGAGCCACATCTCCCAATAATCACCCACCATTCTGTGAGCACCTCAGTGTTCTCATCCAACCTCACCAGCATCATACACATGAGTGAAAGCAGTGCCAATGTGAGATGTTAAACAATTTACAGCTACAAAGCCAGCGTTTTCCTCCCCAGAACAGCAGACCTGCCTCTCCCAGTCCCTGCTGGGTGATGGCATGAGCTGGGCTGGTGGCAGGTTTAAATAAATAGGTATAAATATCTCCAGTATCACTGCAGTACGTCAGAGTGGTGAGGCAGTGACAGTCTGTGTGTCACTGCAGTGAATCAAACACAACGTGAACCCAGACCCAGCTCAGCTCCCCTGACTGAAATATCTCCTCCAGAGGAAGATCAGCTCATTCTGAGCTATGCAGGTAAATCACCCACCCCTCCGAGACAAAACACGTTTGTCTCTACACCACTCACATTCACCTGCCTTTTCTCAGCATCCCTTGGGAGCTGCTGGTGTCACAGACCTCCAGCTTTTCTCTTAGCTGTAAGAGGAAAACACTAACAGCAAAGTCACTGCTGCTTTGTGTTTGGTGTCTTGAGTGTTTCTGACACAAGTTGAACCCAGTGAACTCTGACTTCAAAGAAAATCCCTGAAACTCCGAGAAAAGCACCACCAAAAAGAGGAAAAAAATAAAAGAAAAAAATCTACAGTAACCACATTTCTTGAGTAACCTGTTACTAAGGAATGACAGTTTCTTTCAATGCTGCAACTATATAAGATACCAAGTCTCCAGGGACTTCATCTGCAGCAACCTCTGCAGGTCTCACTGAGGACATTCTGCTGAAAAACCCGAGCCAGTGGCTGCCAAACACTCGTTTTTGTCCCTTCTCTGGGATGAGAAGAATGGGGGAATATTAAGGCTGGGCAAGGGGAAAAGTCCCCCTCCCTGCCTGGAGAGCCATAAAGCCACTGCAGTATCTGAAAGGAGAACCCACTTCACACTAATGGTGCATAAAGCAGCTAATGTGATTTACTCCCCAGTGTGAGGAGGTTTGCCATAGCCTGGGGTTCCCTGCAGCAAGAACAGCAGGACCATCAGTTTAATCCTGGCAGGACTGAGCTCACTGACCACCCTCTGTCACCCCCAGCCACGTGCAAGGGCAGCAAAATTGGTACAAAAGGGGGTTTATGGCTCTGGGTCTTCCTCCAGCTTTTAATATGAACGTGATTTATTGTGCTCCAAAGGACCATCCCATGTGTCTGCAGAAAGCTTTATCCCACACTTAAGTTAATTACCCCAGCTTGCCTAGAAGGCAGAGTGGGTGCATTTCCTGAGCTGCCTTGGCAGGAACAGGCTCTGAGTGCAGCAGGAAGGGTTTTAACCTCATTGAGGACTGAGTCACGCCTGCCGTCACCTCCTCTGCAGTCCCATCCATCACACACACACACACACACACATTGTTTCAAGGAACTCTGCTGCATTCTGCCTGCATGGGAACAATCAGGTAATGGATAACCATAATATTTATGTTCTACTGGTGAGTTAAAATGGAAGTCATACCTAGGCCCGGGACAGCAAGGGTTATTTATATCCACAGAAGGAAAAATGGCTTCAATTTATTTAGTCGTGTAATAAAGAGAAGAGCTCAGCCAAACATCAGCTCAAAGAAGAGCCACGAGGCTGGAGAAGGGAGTGGAGCACAAGTGCTGTGGGGAGAGGCTGAGGGAGCTGGGGGTGTTTGTGCTGGAGAAGAGGAGGCTGAGAGGTGACCTCAGCACTGTCTGGAAGTGCCACATCAGGGAAGTTGTGGCCAGGTGGGGGTTGGTCTCTTCTCCCAGGCACTCAGCAATAGGACAAGGGGGCACGGGGGGCTCAAGCTCTGCCAGGGGAAATTGAAGTTGGAGATGAGGGAGAAATTCTTTGCAGAGAGAGTGCTCAGGCATTGGAATGGGCTGCCCAGAGAGGGGGTGGATTCCCCATCCCTGGAGGTTTTTCAACTGAGCTTGGCCGTGGCACTGAGTGCCATGATCTGGTGACGGGACTGGAGTTGGCCCAAGGGTTGGACTTGATGATCTCAGAGGTCTTTTCCAACCCAATCCATTCTATCATTCTGTGATCTATATCCATATCCTCATGGCACATCCATTATCCCAACAACAATGAGCTAGAAGAGAGCTCTTGGATCTCCAAAGCCACTCGTTTCCTACTGTGTCCAAAGTGCCACAGTCCTTCTCCAGGTGACAGCACAAGTCTGATGGCACCACTGTCACAACTTGTAACAGTCCATTTCTATCCCACAATACAGGAGATAATCCAGCTGCCCAAGGACAGGTGAACATTCCTGGGGACTACCAGGAATGTCAGACACCTACTCAGAGACACTCCAAGGATGTTGACTCCTAATTCTCGCAGAGCAAGTTTCCCACAGTACCTCCTTCTCCCTCAGTGGGCAGAGAGACATGTTCATTATTTCCACATATTCCAATTATCTCCTTTAGTCGCCTCTGCTCCCGTTTGCTCAACATCTGCACATCCATTCCAGCTGACTCCTTCCTCCCACCCTCAGCTTCCTGAATCCATGGCCACATTCTCCACGTTGCCCTTTTCCCAGTGTTTCATCTGTGGTATCACTGTGTGTGTATCACTGCTTGGGGCAGCCACCCTGCCTGCCCACATCGGGCCTATAAATGACAGAGGGAGAAGCTGGTGAAGCAAGAAACCCATGTATTTTAAACTACAAAATGACAAAAAAGGGAAAACAAATGTCTGTATCGATGTGTGCTACAGTGTGCCCACGCAGCCTTCGAGGAGGCACAGGCAGGGTTTGCTGCAAGAAAACAGTTTCCCTCCAGCTCCCTCCTGCCACTTTGTCTCCCATCCTTTCCTCCTCCTCCAGCAGCTCTTCCTAAGGGAATTGTGTCTCCCACCCTCTCCTCCTCCAGCAGCTCTTCCTAAAGGAATTGTGTCTCCCATCCTTCCCTAAAGGAACTGTGTCTCCCATCTTTTCCCCTCCTCCAGCAGCTCTTCCTCCTAAGGGAATTGTGTCTCCCATCCTTTCCTAAAGGAACTGTGTCTCCCATCTTTTCCCCTCCTCCAGCAGCTCTTCCTCCTAAGGGAATTGTGTCTCCCATCCTTTCCTAAAGGAATTGTGTCTCCCATCCTCTCCTCCTCCTCCAGCTCTTCCTAAAGGAATTGTGTCTCCCATCCTTTCCTAAAGGAATTGTGTCTCCCATCCTCTCCTCCTCCTCCAGCTCTTCCTAAAGGAATTGTGTCTCCCATCCTTTCCCCTCCTCCTCCAGCTCTTCCTAAAGGAATTGTGTCTCCCATCCTTTCCCCTCCTCCTCCAGCTCTTCCTAAAGGAATTGTGTCTCCCATCCTTTCCCCTCCTCCTCCAGCTCTTCCTAAAGGAATTGTGTCTCCCATCCTTTCCCCTCCTCCTCCAGCTCTTCCTAAAGGAATTGTGTCTCCCATCCTTTCCCCTCCTCCTCCAGCTCTTCCTAAAGGAATTGTGTCTCCCATCCTTTCCCCTCCTCCTCCAGCTCTTCCTAAAGGAATTGTGTCTCCCATCCTTTCCCCTCCTCCTCCAGCTCTTCCTAAAGGAATTGTGTCTCCCATCCTTTCCCCTCCTCCTCCAGCTCTTCCTAAAGGAATTGTGTCTCCCATCCTTTCCCCTCCTCCTCCAGCTCTTCCTAAAGGAATTGTGTCTCCCATCCTTTCCCCTCCTCCTCCAGCTCTTCCTAAAGGAATTGTGTCTCCCATCCTTTCCCCTCCTCCTCCAGCTCTTCCTAAAGGAATTGTGTCTCCCATCCTTTCCCCTCCTCCTCCAGCTCTTCCTAAAGGAATTGTGTCTCCCATCCTTTCCTAAAGGAATTGTGTCTGCCATCCTTTCCTAAAGGAACTGTGTCTCCCATCCTTTCCTCCTCCTCCAGCAGCTCTTCCTAAAGGAACTGTGTCTCCCATCCTTTCCTCCTCCTCCAGCAGCTCTTCCTAAGGGAATTGTGTCTCCCATCCTTTCCTCCTCCTCCTCCAGCTCTTCCTAAAGGAATTGTATCTCACATCCTTTCCTAAAGGAACTGTGTCTCCCATCCTTTCCCCTCCTCCAACAGCACTCCCTAATTATCCCATCAGATGATATTAATAACAGTGACATTGGTATCTCCTCCTCCAGCCAAGGTAATAAAGCTGTCTGAGTTCACACCACAGAAGAATCCACGTAGCAAAGTGCCAAAAACCATCACAATTTGGGAGGTAAGTTTTCCATTTAAGGGCTGACTGAGCAAAACACCCTCTTGTACTATTTTTCCTAGAAATGAAGGCATTAGAAGGCTTGAGACTGCCAATTATTTCATTGCAGCCACAAAAGATGCAAAGAATTCTCTTCTAAAATCCGTTGGTGATTCATCAGCATCTCATCCTCTAACAAAACTAAAAGTAAAGAAATAACTGAATTATTAAAAATATACATCTGAAAGCTGAAGTTCAGTGTGGTCTTTATTCCCACTGAAACTCAAAGAGAAGCCCTGACAGGCATTTCACACCCTCAGCTTTGTGCCTGTTCATGAAGGGCCTGCAAGAACCACAAACACATCACGATACAATAGACAGGTTGGTGCTCAGGTACCAAAAACTACATTGCAAATACTGACCCTTCATTTCACTGTCAGGACTGAGGAACTCAGCAGCTTAAAGCAGGTTTAAATTCTGATTTAGGGACCTCTCTGAGACCTCCTGAGGCTCTGCAATGAGGGGTGAGAGGTGACCACACATAGCTTGGAATGTCTTCTGCAGTAAAATAACCCTATAAAGGCGAGTTTGCCCTTTGGGATGAGTAATTCTCAAGAGCACAGCACCAGGACCTCGTTCTTCCACTCCAAGTTTACCATTTCACAAGTCTTTAACAGAACAGGACAACTCAACATCAAAACCCAGGGAGCAAGAGAAGCACAAAACGCCACGTGCTGTAACCACACCCCAGACCACAGGAACAGAGGTTATGGCAAAGACAACCACAGTGGCACCCGGACCAGCACCAGGAGAGCAGTGAACCCCACAGGGCCCACCTGCAGCAGCTGCTCCTGGGCCTTCATGGATGGAACCCCTTCGGGGCAGCCGGGAAGGGGCTCCACACCCAGCCTTAGGGCCATCCAGCCGGGAGCCTTTCCCTGCTGGGGCCACACGGTGCCCAAAGGCTCTCTTAGGCCCCTGCCGGGGCAGGACCCCATGAAGGTGGGACGCCCCAGAGAGCTGTGCCCCGCCATGAGTGCAGCACACCCCTAATCCACACCGCCCCCCAGAGGACGGACTGCCCACCCCGCCAGCCGCACC
>VWZD01009287.1:26648-129240 GCA_013396695.1 Sakesphorus luctuosus | reverse complement strand
CAATTGGTTCTATGACTTTATGATTCTATGTCAGGAAAATGGACTTCCCCTCATTTGCTTTAACCCTTCTGCTTAATGAGTTCACCAGGTCACCCAAATCACAAGATGCTGCAAAGCACCATCCATGCCCCCTCTTCTACCTCTCTCTGGACAGAACACAGCTTGATAATCCCCTTCTCCCAGCTGCCTCTCTACTCAACCAATAAACCTCAACCTGTCTAATCTCCCCTTGCATGGAAGCTCCCCCTTTTGACCACAGTTTGCATTTTTTTGAGGTTTCCTACACCATTTCCAATAAAGGCAGCCACAATTCCAATGGTGGCAATTTTAGAGAGAGAACTTCATTCTCACTCTCCTAGTACCACATCTAATTCCTGGGCTTGACCATCACTGAACACAGGTGGGACATCCAAAACCCACACCAATGCTGGCAGGGCAATGGGTTACTGGTGGAGCCCAGCATCCATTCCCACAACTATTCCAGACACTGAACAACCAACAAAATTGTTTGTGTTGTACTTTCAGGAGGTTGTTGGAAGGATACTTTGTCAAATTACTAGAGGGACCAACAAGATGCATTCAAGAGCTTGGGGCTACTTGTATTTACTAGCAGAACCACTACTGAGTTTATATCTTATCTACAGGAGCAAACCCAGAAACCTCTCCATCCCAAGAGGGGAAAAACACTGTTTGCACACTACAATACAACACAACAATTCTCAGCGACATTGGCATGCTGAGCTTCCTTTTGCAACCTCCTGGTTAAGAAAAGTTCCAAAAAAATGTGTGTTGTGCGATAAACAAAAGCAGCACAGCTGGAACTCCTGTGATACAAAATCCTGTTTCTCTGTAGTTATTTATAAACACTTCTTTCCAATAGTCGGGAGCTTCATAAACTAGAGCAGATCAATATACCTGAAAAGGTAGAGGCAGATCAGAGGGAATAAGATGACATTGGTGTATGCATCTTTAGAAATTGGAAGAAAAGAGCTGATCAAAATGGGTAGGTCAGAAGTCTTTTTTTTCCCTTTTTCTTTTTTTAAAATGGGGTATTTTCTCCATTTTCAAATAAAATTTTCTAAATGTTTGTCTCAAAAAAAAAAAAAAGATGTTTATTTTCTTGTCTTTTCTCATCCTCCTACCCAAGTAAATTCTAATCTTTCCTAGTGGTAAATGGCAGAAATCAAATTTGTCATGTTTTTGGGAAGGGTGGCAGGAAAAAATTCTGACACGGGTCTTATTTTCACTAATTTCTCACTCAAATCCAGTCACTGGTTTTTTTTTAAGCTGCTCAGAAAAAGAAAAGCAAAAGCCCTCTTTTCCCAGCAGAAGAACTGCAGCTTTTGGACAGATGTGGTTATCCTTCATGTGCAAAACCCTTATGGGCTTCTGGCTGCTGAGACAGACTGGAGATCACCCCCAGCCACGGGAAAGCGAACACAGCAGCAGGATTTCTCTTCTGCCAGGCCAGAGACAGACTCCAACTCACCAAGTTGCCTCCCAGCCACTCCCCCAGGCTGTCTGCCATCCAAGTCAAATCACATCTGACTTCAGGCCAAGTTCAGGAAACTTGATTATCTTTCTCCCCCGACACGATGGGAGATGGCAGGTTGAGGGGAAAGAGGAGGAAGGAGTGAAAAATTAACACAAGCACTTAAGATGTTATGAAACTGCAATATGCATCTCTAGCCTGGCCCCCGGTCCTCCAGCCCATACATTATTTAACAGAAAAGAAAGCATAAATGAGCCAGAACAATAGCTAGAGGGCGGGAGAGGAATGTGTGTATATATATATATATATTTAATTCCTTAAACCATGCCCATTAGTTTTGTTTCTTATTTAGGATACTGCATTAATCATGCTAATATTTTACAGCCGGGCTGTACACTTTAGCCATTACTTTAATCAAAGCCATCAGTGTAACCAAGAACATGCTACCAGGTGGGAATAGCTGCTACCGCTCGCTGTTAATTACTTTGCATTTTACAGCAATCAGCAGCAGGGGCTGAGATCATAATAAATTCATGACTTATGGGTCCATAAAATCATTACCGTAGGAAAATATGTTTTATCAGGCATTCGTCGGGCTGCTGCTCAGAGAGAGATTTCTTGAAGGAAATGACACCCATGAAATTAAACCGATCCTTGCAGTCAGCAGAAATGCTAATGTGGGCACAAACAGAGCTGAGGCTTGTGTGGAGCACAGGCAGGGGAAGGTGGAGAAGGATTTTGCCAGCCTGGAAGGAGGGGAGGCACTGAGGGAAGCCCACTCAGCCCAAGATAGGTGGGGCAGAAGGAGGACAGGGCACTGGAGGGGAAGGGAAGAACACAGAGCAGGGTGCAGGGCTGCTAAGGAGTCTCAGCATCTTCGCTGCCACAGCCTAAACCAGCAGGAACATTGCTCCATGGGGCATCTACACATAGTGAAGAGTTACTCACACCCTTCTAGCAGGAGAATCACAGACTCTTCCTGAGTTGGAAGGGACCCACAAGGACCATCGAGTCCAACTCCTGGCCCTGCACAGAATCCCAGCATGTGCTGAGAGCACTGTCCAAACGCTTCCTGAACTCTGGCAGGGAGACATCCTTCCAGACAGAGACACACCGATGAGCTGATGTGCAGCAGCTTCCTCAGCCCAGGCTGTATTCCCTCTCCAATGGCAGTTTTCCAGAAGGGAACACAACCCATTCATGACTAATCACAAAATCTCTTTGCTTAAATGACACACCTGTGGCTTTGCACACAGGTAGCAGCAGCTTGGCTTGAACTTCCTATTCCCAAAAAGAGTCAGCCAAAGGCAGGAGCTTTGATTCAATCCCCTAAAAGCCCACGCAGGTCACATGGGATATGATCAGTGCAGGACCTGCTCCACATGGAGCCCGGCAATGCCACCCCAGCAACACGAGAGCAGCAGCGAAATCAAGCAGTGCCAAGTTGACATAAAGCAGCAATAAAAGAAGCCTGAGGATTTGAGAAGCATGAAAGGAGCCTAAATGAACTTGCTGAATATTTTCTAAGTCTTTTCTGCACTCACATAAAATCCCATGGCACCTCCAGAGTCATTAGCCCTGCCAGTTCCTAAAAAACAAACAATAAGTTCACTTCTAATTTTTTTCATTCTTCTTTTTTTTTAATCCAAGATCAACCGAGTTTTCTTTGGCAAGAAGCCACTGGCTCTTTAGAACTCTCATGTGTCTTGGCCTGTGAAAATGAAAAAGTGAAATGCCAACTAGAAAATACCCCCAAAGTGTTAAATTGGCCAAGGCCTTGTTTTTTACTATTTGTTTCACTCTGAAAATACTAAGGAAGCTCAGTCATAGCTGGTTTGTTTGGTTTATTCGCCTCTTCCAATTACACTGTGCAAACAGGGAACATTATTTAGTGTTATTTAAGCACAAAATTATAACAGATCATTTTAAATATCAAGGTCCTAAAAATAAATCTTTCTATCAAGCACAGCAGGTCTAGATCCACCAGCTTGTTAACATCCACCAGGGGGGGCAGAAGGCTGGAAAACCCCAGTGGAGTGCTCAATGTCCAAGAGATTTGATCCTTTCCTTTCTGGGATCATGAAAACCTGGCCAGCTCGGCTGTAGGACTGCACTGGGATTGGAAGGGACATGGAAGCAGAGCCAACAGTGTGGCCAAAGCAAACTTGATATTCCGCAGATCATCAGCCCAGTGCCCTGGGCTATCCCACCTCCACACAACCCAGAGGAGCAACATCAGCCAAGAGTCACTTGTGATCTCCAGAGAAGATCCTTCTGGGTCTCAGCTCCATGAGACATGGTCTGTAAGAGGGGTTTTGTTATTCCTTCAGCCCTGGTGGTTTTCCTACAAGAAAAGTGCACCTGCAGCACCTCACACAGCTCTATATGGTACCCACACCTCCATTCCACTGGAGAAAGTATCCCCACATCCTTATGGCTAAATCAGGATTCTTAGCAAGAACACATCATGATTCCCTCTCCAAGCACTGCACCTGGATTTCTTTCCCTTAAAATCTAAGGAAACTTGGGAAAACACAGAAAAAGATCAGCCCATAGTGGCCAGAAAGAGAAGAGATGGACCTACACAATGGGAGATGTTTCCAGGTCTAGTTTAAGCTTGTCAGAGATTTCCACACTGCATAACAGCCCCAGGGCTACATTAGCCTGACACCAACCTTCACCCAGCTTCCAACTACCTTGTGCCACATCAGAATGTCCTCAGTTTCCTACTTGGTGCCTTGGAGCAAATCCCAGGTAGTAGAAATGTTTGTGCCACAATCTTCTGTGCAGCTCCACCAGCCACAAAAGACAACACCAATCCCATTCCTAGCTCCAGGTGCTGAACTGCCATCCTTCTGCACTGGTGCTGGATCAGAGGTGATGTGCTAACAAAAACTTTGTGCAGAAGAAGCTGCGGTTAAGAGCAGGTTGCAGAGGAGCTCTGCTGTCCCCAGACACGCTGCTTTTCCTTTGCATGCTGTCTTTACCTTAAGAAACCCCAATCACTCTAATCCCTGGGAGAAAACTGCTCCAAACACAGCCCAGACAGCTGCTCACTGCTTGGCATCACTGGGCTGGCTTCAGCCCAGGCTCAGAGGGAGTAAGGAGGAACCAAGACCTGCAGCCAGGTGCTCCCTCATCCCCTCCTAACCAGCCACAGCAAGCAAGCCACAGCCTCTCCGTGGGATAAACTGGTTTTCTTTGTGTTTGGCATCTTTAGTTACGCCCTTCCTTACCTCTCCAAGGGACAGGAATGATCCACTTCAAGGTCTCTCTGTATCAACACTCCCCAAGAATCAGAAGGGCAACAAAACACAGCAAGCCATAAAAAAAAATTTGCCCAGAAAACACCACGCTCCTTCATCCTCAAGAAATTAGGCCAAATTACCTGGGCTAGAATCCTTCTGTGGGGCCAAGGGCTGGACTATCACCTTTTGGCTTCCCTGTAGTGGGTTCCAGGTTGGCTGTTGCTATTGGGGCCGTAAGTAAACGTGTCTGGCAGGTACTGCAGCCTGGAGATTTCCCCTTTATGGTCCTACCCAGCTATAAATATCCTTTTCTTCTTCAGGGAAAGAGCGTCTGACCAGAAGTGTATGAAGTTTCCTGACAGGCTGGGAAAAGAGAAGAGGTTTAAATGTCAGCTAAAACAATCTTCATTTTCTTTTCTAAATTTGCAAAGCTCCCGGAGTCACTGGAGTGAGGCATTTGCCTGTTTGAAGTTCAGCCTGAAAATCCTTTTGCAAAATATTTGCTGAAACACAATAATGTTGGAATTGGAGGGGATTAAAACAGCTTCAGTCCTTGCCCCATCACCCTGAAGCCCCTTTTTAAGAGGGTTTCTGTAAAAGCAGAGACTTAGGTCCTCATGTCTTGAAGGCACAACACAAAGGAGAGAGGGACAGAAATAAAAACGTAAAGCTCCTAAACATCACTATTATTGAAATGCCTCATTTGACATTTTGACTGTTTCAATTAGCTAACAAGGAACGCTCCACTTAATCCACCCTCAGATACTCAAAGAAACCAAGTCTTTCCCTTCCCCCAGCTCAGATCTGGCCTGGCAACTACTTCCCAGCCTCAGGAGAAATTTCCCCAGGGAAGCCACCAAGGCAGAGCGAGCGTAGCCAGCCCAGTGCTGGCTGATGTTAGGGGGCATCCTTCCCCCAAATCCTACATGCCTTCAGGTACAGCCTCAGAAAACCCAGGGAAGAAGAAAAGAGACACCCCAGAAAAATCATAGAATGGATTGGGTTGGAAAAGACCTCCGAGATCATCAAGTCCAACCCCTGCTCCAACTCCAGTCCCTTTACCAGATCATGGCACTCAGTGCCACGGCCAAGCTCAGTTGAAAAACCTCCAGGGATGGGGAATCCACCCCCTCTCGGGGCAGCCCATTCCAATGCCTGAGCACTCTCTCTGCAAAGAATTTTTTTCTGCTCTCCAATTTCAATTTCCTCTGGCAGAGCTTGAGCCTGTGCCCAGCTAGTGCCTTTTCTTAGATTTTGGGAAACACAAGAGGACCATGGCACTGTTAGACCATCAAAGAGGGGCCTCTCTCCCTCATTAGGATTAACCAACACAGAGCCCTGGCTGGTTTGAACTACACCAAGCTGAAAAATCAGCCACAATGACTCAGTACCCATGAGAGAGGGGGAAACACTGAAAACATTTCCCACCTCCTGCACACGGTTCTGGGCTGATTTGATGGGTTTGTTTTATTTCTCCAGGATTTACCCACCACTGTGATTTTATGCCAAGGAAGCTGCAGTGCCGGGGGCTCTCCTGTCAGCACATGCAACCAGAGCTTTCCTCCTCAGAGCGTTTTACGACCTTTAAACACACACACACACTCCCCATCCCACGGGTGAGCTGCTGCCTGGGAGGGGGGCTCGTGGCCATTACAGGGGAGATGCTCCACACTCAATAAAGTCAGGGCAGTCGCCTTCAGCTGGGGGAGCTCTCTGAGAGATTGATTATCCTACCAGGAGCACTTTGCTTGCCTTGGGCAGAAAAGCAATTCACCAGCTCTTCCGTGGCTGGACTCTCACAGACAGCTCTGCAGGCACCAACAGGAGGATTTTCTCCCATGTTTGGAGGTGGAGAAGGGGACAAGGAAGGAATGACACATGCAAGGCCACACAGATGTTTGTTACCCAAAACACTGGAGTTCTGGAGGCAGTGGACTCTTACACACCTCACTCAGGAAATGCTGTCCCTCCTTTCTACCTGTTTGAGGGGACTGAAATACTGAGAACAAGAAGTTGCAGTGCTGGACTTGAGATGAGTAGTCTTTTCCAGCCTTAATTACTTTAAGGGGATTTAGGTGTGGAGAGCTACCAGTAACACCACCTGCTCTAACTACAGGGACTTTCAGGTACAAACTGGATTCTGGCAGAGAGGAGTAGGAGTTGCCTGACAGACTGCAGATCGAGGTAGAGGCAACATACCAAGAGTCAGTAAAAGCCATTTTTTTGGCCTAAGACCCAGACTTCTGCTCCTCTGCCCATAAAGAAGGCCTGGCTCAAGTGATGGAGAACATTCTGCCCATTTTATGCCAACCACAACCTCAACGTGTTTGTTCTGTCCCAACTAAGGGTGATACTCTCCATGGGAGAAGACCAAAATGGGGTCCATTTGAAATAGCCTGTTGCACTGCTACTTTAATAACTCCCACACCTGTGGCAAGCAGAAGCTATGTTAGCAAGAGATGGAATTTCCTTTATGCATGAGAAAAAAATCAAAACAAATACAAGTGTTTCCAGGATCACTTTTCCCAGTCCAACCTGCCTTCCTTTTGCATGGAAACCAGCAGATTTGGAGAGTTGTGCCAGATGCCCCCAGCTCCTGGATACCAAATTAACTTCCATCACGTGGCTCTCCTCAGCAAAAGGCTTCTGCTGTGGTTCAGGAAAACATTTGTGTGCCAGGCAGCACTTAACTGAGTGTGAGACTGTGTGCCAGAAGAACAAATAGCTTACAGAAGTGCAAGAAGGCTTTGTGGGAACTGACCCTAATCCTATTCTGAAATACCTTGGCTATCTTTGAGCTCCTAGCCCCAACAAAAAGCACACAGACCATCATAAATAAGGCTAGTAAGCAACCCCACATCCCTGCATCCAGCCTCTGAGCAGTGCTAGAGTTACATCAAATAATGACTCAGGCTCTAGGCTTCACTTTCAATCAGTCCCGCTGCTTCCTTGTTCCATGACCACTGGAAGGGACCAGTACCTTTCTGCTTTTCACCAGTCTCCCAAGCTCATGGACAGCCCATAAATAGCTGTCCTGGTGCCAACATCTGCTTACTGTAAATAGTTCTTCTCCCAGAGTGCATCACCTCTCAGCACTGATTTTGTGAAGCCAAGCTCTCAGCGTGATGGGATGTTTGTGCCTCTGAATTCCTCTGCAGGCTCCTTTATACCCTGCTCCCATTTGACTTCATTGGTCCTCAGAAAGATTGGCCAGCCTATCCCCATTATTCCTGATGTAGTCTCACCAAACTAGCTGACAGCAGGGCTAACACTTCCCCCAGCCCACTAGGAGCATCTCACCAGGGCTTCCTACTATCCCTGTTACTCCAGCCCTGACTGTGTGTTGTCATCCTGGTGAACCACAGAATATCCCGAGTTGGAAGGGACACACAAGGATCACTGAGTTCAACTCCTGACCCTGCACAAACACCCCAATCCCACTCTGTCCCTGAGAGCATTGTCCAAATGCTCCTTGAGCTCTGTCAGGTTTGGGGCCATGACCACCACCCTGGGGAGCCTGTTCAGTGCCCAACCACCCTCTGGGGGAAGAACCTTTTCCTAAAACCCAACCTACACTCCCCTGGCACAGGTCCATGCCACTCCCTCATATCATACCACTACCTCAGGAGCTTTGCTCCTCTGCTTTCCCAGTAGTGTGGTGAGCTGGAAAAGTCCTTAATTCTTGGGAAAGGCACGTGAAATCTCAGCCCAGTGCCCAGGAGCTCCCTTACCCACAAATACAGCTGTGCCTTCATGAAAAAAAACAATCACTGGACCTTCAAAAGGGATCTGGCAAGAACTTCTCCCTCCCAACCTCCCAGACAATCCACAGGCACCAAATACCTGGTGCATCCCAAGCAGAGTTGCCTCTATTAATCACAGCCCTCCACAGTAAAAGTTATTTAATTCAGAGGTGAGAGAAGCTGCTCAGCTGTTTATGTCCAAGGGTTAAACTTGCCCCAGCCGCACACTAAACACATTTTTTACAATCTGGCAGTGATCCTTGCCTATTAAGCATCTCTGGCTTCAGAGAAGAGATATTGATTTATTTCACTTTTATGGCTGGAGGTATTTATTCCTATTTGCTTTCTCGCTTCTTCACCCCAGCTGGGATGGGGGAATGAGGAGAAGAAAAAAACATTACAAAGCTTGTGGAGCCAAGAGGTGATGACTCACAGTTTTCTGATGGAGGGCACGAAGGCTGGGACAAGGGAGGTGGGGACCAGCTCTGGGGTTTCGCCAGATTTCCTCACAGCTTTTATTTTCGCGATGAAAAGAGGAAAATATGTGGCTGGAAGAAAAGGAAATCACATCAAACTTCAGAGGGAAGGTTCCTATCGAAGTTGCGTCCCCATAGGGTGCTTTGTGAGTTAGAGCTTGATTGATTTGTACCAGCTAAGGACCTCAGCAAATCTCTCCTGTGGGAAGAATCTCAACACTTTCCCGTATCTGAAAGCCAATCTAGAAAGGAAGATAAAACCACACAGCTGCAAGTGAGAGCATGGACTAACATCCCTGATTTTAGCCCATTCCTACACTGCTGCAGACACCCATTTCCAGGTGAGGCTCCCAGGCACTCCAGTGTCTAACACTGTACTTCCACCTCCTCCTGCTGTAACTGATGGTGAAAGGTGGCTGGCTTGGTTCTGCAGGGCCAGTAAAAACACAGATTGGGGTTTGCACCCTCCCAGCTGTATCTTTGCAGACAGGTGAGGTGCCACGAGATGCCTGGGGATGTGATGAAAGCAACAAGAGGACAGTTCAGACCCTCCAAGGCAGCAGATGCTCTGACTCATTGCACAACCCCCACCTCACATGCCAAGCTTGTTCTGCCTACTAGTTGAGAGTTTGCCTCTCAAAAATGCCAAAAAGTCACTCACTATTAAAAAAACCCAATCATGTCCCTTTTCAGGAGCATCTCATGTCAATGCCTCAGCCTTAAGCTCTGCCACAGAAACTTCTCACAACACAGGACCAGACATAAAGCATCCTGCTCTCCCATGGCTGCCTGGACCCTTCTGGGGACATGACTTAGAGGTGAACACTGGGTGCAAACTGGACTCAGTGATCTTAGAGGTGTTTTCTAACATTAACAATTCTGTGATTTTGGTAGCAGGCGAGTATGAGGAGAGGAGGCTTTATATTCCCACGTGCATGTAATGTGGGTTCAACACAAGCCTGTGGTCTGTAGGCACCATCTCAGGATGTATCTCGGCTTCTGAAATCCCACAGCACAGGGTATGGGACAGAAAGTGAGCAAAGGCCTGCCTGAAACAGTGGAAGTTGAGTCAAAAAAAAGGGAGGTCAGTGCCAGGGACTGTGGGGAAGAAGAGCAGGGCTATCTGTATAGGAGAGATGGAGCAGGTCCTGCTGCAGCAGGGAGAGCTGAAAAGGGTTTGAGGGAGGTAGGAGGTGGGAGGTGTGTTTTGGATGCTTTCAGGTAAGAAGGGTTTAAGGGACCCCATAGAGAGGAGCAGCAGCACAAAGCACTCCAATTCAGGGCTGGAAGCAGGAAAAAAAAATATTTTGGACAGAGTAGGGAGCCATTCAAAGATCCCTTCTTTGCACTCCACTGAACCTGCAAAACCCACGGTTCCACATCAGTCCCAAAGTGTGTCAATCTCTGTCAGAAACCTTGTGCATCCTCCGACAACGTAGCCCAGGCCTGGGAAAGCAGTTTGAGCTCCCTGCCTATCTGTTGGTTTGTCATCCCTCCCGCTTCAAAGAGAAGCCCACATTTCCATTCGTCAAACACAACATGCAAATTCAGAGGGAATGAAAGGAAGAGGTGGGCTGGTGGCAGATCCACGGAGCTGCCACTGAGCGCAGCCGGTTCACGCTTCATTAGCATCCTTTCTCACCAAGCTGCGAGCACAGCCCTGCAGTCTGGCTACACACAGACAGAGAGGGAGGGAAGGAGGCACGCTTTCCGTTTGGAGCCCATCTCCCCCCTTCCCAAACCTGGCTAACCCCCGCTGAGGCTTCCTTGGGCTCAAAGGTGCACACTTGTGCTCCAGCATCTCCCGCACTAGTTAAATATACCTTCAGGCAAACGTCAGGAGCGAGCCCAGTTTGAAACTCAGTGTGTTGTCAAGATGACAAGTGCTCTGCCAGGCTGTTAGTCTCTGCTGCCCTTCCTGTGTCTGTTCCCCCTCCCCTTCTGCTCATTAGAAGTTCCCTTGATAAACCAAGGCTGGATACTTCTTTTTTTCTTTTTTTTTTAAATCATTTAAATGTTTTCTTAACTTGAAAACATCAACAGCTGCAGGATGGAAAGAAGAAGAATGATGCTTTTACACCAATCCAGACAGAGATTTAGCCCACTACAACATGACACAGTGGGTTCATGGGCAGAGAAGAGTCTCAGGGCGTTGCACTGGTGTGGCCATAAGCAGGAGCCAAGCCTGGAGTTCTCAGTGCCCAACATTGCCTGGCTGCTGCTGGCTCACCCAGCCTGGCCACCCTGCCGAGGGAGTTGGGAGCCAGTTGTCTCCTCAGCTTTCTCCATTCTCACCTCCATGATGATCTTCAAAGCTCCCCTCTTTCTGACCTCCACACAATAACCTTCACAGCCCCAACCTGTGTTTATATACAAGGCTGGAGCCAAGGATGGATCCAGAGTCTGGATGACACTCATAAGGATGAACAGCACAAAGCAAAACATCCTGAGGAAAGAGACCACAAGCCAGGCAGGAGCTCAGGCTGAGACAGACAGACAGACATCTGGAGGCCCAAAACACAGGCTGGGGACAGAGCCCAGCAGCTCAGACACAACTGCATGGGACTGCAGCGACCCACAGGAAAATCTGCCTCTCCATCCTCAATGCCCCCCCTTTGCCCTCAGTAAACTCTGCTTGTGGCACCTTCTCCCCACAGGGCCACCAAACCTCAAGGCAAGAAGCCTAGACCCTTACCCCTTCCAGTGACAGCATGGGCTCTGCTTCACAGGGAGAGGCACTGAGGGTTGACTTTGCTCTTGGCTCTCTGCAGGACACGCAGCAGGGGAAGATCACCAACTTGGCTTTCTCCTTCGTGGCCTGCTTCTCAGCCTCTGTGCCTCCAGGTCCTTGGATTTCTGCTCCTGGTTCTGGGTTCTTTCAGCTTATCTGTTAAAGATGGAATTAACTGGTTTTGAGAAGCACAAACCAAATTCCCCTTGCAAACAAGCTGGTGCACTGAACCCTCCTACAGGCCTTTTCTATTGCATCCTGCTGCCTGGGTTCCTCAAGGCAATAGAATAACTGCTTTTCCCTGTCAGATGTGCTGGAAAGTATCTTGACTAGCAGCTCATCCCCTGGAAGAGCTTGCTTTAAGTCTTGGCCAAGCCATGGAATCAAAACAGCTTGAGAAGGGAGATGAATTCTCCTCTTGCCTTCTTTCACTTAGTGGCTTTCCCAGCTTCTCCAAGCAGCAGCACGTCCTGCAGCTGCAGTGAAATGGCCACGGGAGTCTCCCCCTACCTCAGCTGGGCTCTTCCCATGTGGTAATCCATTCTCCAGGGCTGGATCCCACTCCCTCTGTGAGCACACACAGCATCTGGCACTGGGTCTCTAGCCTGCACAGGGGCTTCGTGGTACCACTGACAAATAAATAACCATGATTAGCTCCTCTAAACAAGCATTCCCATCTTCTAATAAACATCGTAAAAAAGGAGAAATGAGCCTTAATTCACTTTTATTGTCACAACTGACATGTTGCAAGATCTTAATTGGACTGAAAAGAGTTTCCAGTAAGGAGATGCTGTTTAACTAACTCATTAGCAGCAGCCTGACAGAGAAGGATGCTCCAGTTTTAGGAGGTGAAAAGAAAAAAAACTGATCCTACTGATTTCCCACCTGCCCATACCCCAGACACTGTATTAACCAGACAGCACCAGGAAGGGACACACTGAAGAGTCTCTTCTTTGCCTCAGGTACACAGCAGTGTGCAGCACACACCCAAATATCTGCCCTGAGTTCCCTTCCATCAATCAATAATGACCCCAAAAATGCAGCCACCCTCAAACTGAAAATATTTGAGTCCTTCACACCTCCCATTCCTGTGCACTACATACAGGATATTCAAATGTCCCTGAGCAACGAGGGCTCTCTGCAGCCTGTGCTTCACCTCTTCACCACCACCATTTCCACCCTGGGGTCCTCACAAGGTTTTGGGAAGGAAGGAAAGCACTGTAGATCCTCACTTGTTTCCCAAAAAGCAGAGGGACTGCTTTGACTCACACATTAAAAAAATCCACCCAGAGACTGATAAAAGACCACTCCAACAAGGCAAACTTTCCAGCAAATTCTGGAAGCCCGGGGCTGGGATGGAAAATGCTGTGTAGTTGTCACATCCCAGCACCAGCAGCACCTGAGCATCTCTGCCCCGGACAGACAGACAGACAGACAGCTCTGTGCCAGTTGTTCCACCCAGCAGATCTGGAGCAGCGCCTGGCTGGTTTACTCCAGCTCTCTCTGTCCCAATGCAGATAAATTTAGTTTTCTGCTCTCGCTGCCTGGGGAAGAGCAGGGAGGGGGAGCTGACATCTTTCAAATGAGACCTTAAAAATAAACTGTCTGCATGTCTGGACGTTGAAGAATCCCAGGCAGAGCTTTGTCTGGATAAAAGAGCTCATTCCAGCCCCCTAACCAGGCTGTACCCTAACCAGACTGCCACCCACCCAGAAACAGCTGCAGTCATGACTGGCATTTCTTGCCGTGCCCAGGGTGCTCTGGGGGTGCCACCACACTGCGTGTCACATGCACATGTGGTGACAGCCTCTGCTCCTTGTTTCTGAAGCTCTTCACAGAGACCTGGAGGACAGGAGCCAGAGCAGAATCAGGAATAAAACTCCAGATTGCCCACTTTCCATAACTGTCACCCACTCCAGTTAGTAGCCCAGCTTCCCTTCCAGCAAGATGCTTGCTTTCCCTGGGGCTGAAAGCTGCTCTGCAAAGGCAAAGTAAGCATTTGGTAAAGAAAATAACAGGATGAATAAAGCCATGTGTTTGTACAAGAAAGCTTTTGCTCTGATCTTTAGTGCTGCAGTATGTTTTGACCTACTACTGTAAGACTGAGCTACATCTTCCCTCCTTCCAAATGTGACAGAAGGCGAAAAGGAAGCTGTGGCTGATGCCGCAGAGCCCTGTGCTGGGATTCCAGCTGACAAACAGCCTCAGCAGAGCTGCCCACACACACACATGGATTAAAACCCACACCCTCCACTCTCCTGTCACCTGCAGGAGGAAGTGCACGGGTACATACGCACATACAGGACACTGGGTGTTTCACCAGAAGCCCCCAACAGGTTTGTGCATGAGGAGAAACACACCCATGAGATGACATTCTTCATAACGATGGATGACATTTACCAGCTACCACAAAAATCCTGTATTGCCAAGAATCAAACCTACAGGCAGTACCCTCTCTGCTTGGACAGGGCTGTTTTACAGCAGGGTAGAGGTGGGCACAGGCCCCAAATGGTCCCAAGCCATGGACCTCACAGCCACCCAACACATATGAGGAGCTGAGGCTCAGTTTGCAAGTGGTATCTGCTCTTGTGTAGCATCCAAGGGGAGGATCAATGATTCTAAGTGGCCTTCCTTGCACAGCATCTCCAGGCTGTCTGGCTACTACACAACCTCCTTGGCTTAACAGCTCTTTGTTGATATAGAGGGAAAAGGGACATTTAGCACCACTATCAGAGGCTTGCATAGTAATGAAGATTCCAAAAAGCACTAACAAACTCCTGGGATCTCACCCAGGACAGGATTTCAACTCAAAGGTTTGTTCCAGAGAGTTTTAGTACCAGCTCCTCTTCAGCATGGGCAAGCTCTGAACCACACACACACCGAGTGCATTTGCAATGGACTCCAAACCCTCGCTGGACATGCCTCATCTGATTTACTACTGCTGCCAAGGAAAGTGGATTTATTGCCAAATTTAGCAGCTGCCAAATCAATGTGAGAGTGTTCACAGGGGGATTTGCCACAAGCTTTCGCTAAGCCAGGGCAGGACTTGCACACCGAACAGCCCTTCCCTTGAGAGGCACCAAACCCAGAGCAAGCAGTGGCCTTGCTCCATCACAGCATTGATTGCTCATTAGGTGTCTCACTCCTGCCTAAATCCACTGGTGATCCTCTTCAGAGCTGGTCCCTCACCCTTCACAGATGACACAGTGACAGAAGACAAGGGGCTGATATAGAAAAGAGGACTTCTAAACTTCAACCCCAGCTTGGCTTGCAGGGCGCATGGCAGTGGGTTTATTTATCAGCAAACAAGTCTCCTCTCTTCCAATCAACTCTGAGGCAATAAGAAGTGGGTTTCAACACGGCATAAATCTGCCAGCACCATATCAAGGCTTCAGAATAGCAAGGGCACAGACAATTGTCCAGTGGAAAAGAAGAAAAAAAGGTCAGAGCAGTAACTCTTGCAGTATTTGTTCCACAAACAGAGAAGGTTTACACAGCTTTTCTGGGCAATTATTGGGCAGGAAATAAATCTCAACAGAAACTCATCATCTTCTCCCGCTTTTTGTAGCTGACTCTCTCTGCCTCACGCCCCTAGCAATGTCCCCAAAATGCTTTGCAACAAGATGTCAGTTACACAACCCAAGGCTGAGCCCCAAGAGCTGGTGGAGAAGTGTATTAAATTTAATAGCATTGCTCCAGGTAATCTATGACCGCTTATAATCAATTGTCCATGCCCGCTGCAGCATGACTAGAGCCATTTTCCCAGGCTGCAGGTGCAGGACTGGCAGAGAAATCTTCTGCATAGGGTAGAGCCAGCAGTGAGCTCTCACATGGCTTTGAGTGCTGAGACAGCCAGTCAGCTCACCTCTGCTGCCATGGTTCTGGAAAGCCAGGGTCCAACATCTTGTGGTGGATTGGAGAGCCCAGGCACGAGCATGCCAACTCCAAAGACACTGTTCTCCATGCTGGGGGAAAAACAAGGAGGAGCCAGCCTCTCTCCTTTGGCATCAGTTCAAGGAGGCAAGAAAAGGATCACTGTCTGGTTTATGCAGGGGGAAATGATGCACAGGGAGATAGGAATGATTTCTCCTCTGCTGTGGCAGAGCTGGGAAATGATTGGTGTCTCCTGCAGCCCCTGAAACCCCATTCACATTCCACACTGAAGCACCAGAATCATTCCACTGCTCAGACCAGCTCCAGGCTCCTCCACAGCACCGGCAAAGAGGAGCATGAGCAGCCCTAAGTGAGAGGCCAGGCTGGGAGAGCCAGATCAGGCAGGCATAGGGGAGAGGAAAGGGATGGAGGGAAAGAGGAGAGCTTCAGGAGCAGGGCTTGGTACTCCCACCCTTGCCATACACGTAGGAAACACTATCACATACATCTCAACACTTCCCTTAGTGCACATGGCAGGAATTCACTCAAACCACCACCAAAAGCTGAAAAGGAGATGGCCTGAGACCCCAGGTCAGCTGTTATCATCACATCAGATAACTTCAAGCAAGAGCTGGGTCCAGCCTCTATTTCTGGTCCACAAACCAAACCTAGAACTCACAACAGGGGGTATACAGAGATTCACAAAACTCCAAGGAGCCACAACATGTACAAACAGGCAGTTGATCTCTTGCTCAGACCTTTGCTGAGCATGGTACTTGCCTTCCACCCTGCTTGGCTGTCCAAGGAACCTTGGCAAGGGGCAGAATTTTGTTGCCAGCTGCCAGGAGCACTATAAAGAATGGAGAATTACAGTATTCCAGTCTACATGTGCTGCATTTCAGAGTGCCCCGAGGCAGGAAGACATCCCTGGCTCTCCAAGTCTTCCTTTTGTCTTCTTAACCACAGATGAGTTGAGTCTGTGATTAAATGTGGTCAGGAGAAGCCAAGTGAGCTCAGTCCCAAGCTTGAAGGCTGTCAGTGCAGCCAGTGAGGGACAGCAGCCTTCTGGCTCCCTCCATCCTTTCTCCCTTGACACTGATGGACAAAGAAAATACCTGTCACATTGGCATCCAGGAGAGAAGATAAACACAGGCTCTGAGGCGTGCTCTCCATCCAGCATCATGGCAGAAGCCCTGGGAAAGGAGGAGGGTATTGAGCCCAGCACCCTCATCACTCAGGCACCAAGCAGAGCTCGCTACAGGGAGGAAGGAGGTAGCAAGTGACAGTTCCAAGTATGCAGGAGCAATTACAATCCTCTCTCCACTAACCTTTTCCTTGCCTAAGCTCCCAGCTCTTCTGCAGCCAAAGACAAGGCCCTGGTTACACACACACACTGTGAGGAGCAGAGTTCTCTGTCCACATCTGCAAGCACATGTGGGAAACAAGCTAAACATCATCAACACTGAGCTGTGTACCAGCAGCTCCAAGTCACAGCAAGGGACTCCAATCACCTCCAAAATTCCTGGTACCTCCCTGACCAACAGGCAGTTGTCTGAGTGATCAAGCCCAAGCTAATTTCATCATGTGGAGGGAAAGGACAGCCAGAAAACTACTGTCCAACCTGCTAAAGCCACTCGTCCCCTGAGGTCACAAAATCCAAGGCACTTTCACTGAGGAAGAGATAAGAGGCAGCGGGGTGCTAAGCTGTCCACTTCAGCTCGGAGTTAATCTCGGAGCTTCTCCAAAGCCTGGCATGAAAGGGAACGGTACAGCTCTCCTGAGAAGCAGCTGCCTGGCCTCCTGAACAGAAACATTGCCATCTAGAGGCCCCTTGCCTTGCTTGGGAACGGCTTGGGAGAACCTGGGAGGAATTTCCATGCTCCCCAGGAACCTGTGCAGAAGAGAGCTGTTAGCAGGGACAAGAAAACCGAGGTTTGGGAGCATAGCATGGCCCAGACTCCGGGAGATTTCAATCATCATTGCTTAGGGAGCTTTGAGGGATGTTGTAGCACGTGGGTCTTTCTTTTCTCCTTAAGAGAACTTGGTCAGAGCTTGGGTAACAGTCGTTCCTCCTCCTGCTTTGGGGTGTTTCAAGGCATGTCTTGCCCTTGGCAACCCACCTGGAGAGATGTGAGCTGAGGAATCTTCTCTATGCCCACGGGCAGACTATCCCGAGGTGACCAAGATGTCCCGTGGGGAAACACCAGCGGAGAGCCTGTGAAATGGAAATGGTGAATGGAAATGAGCCATGGATCCCAAACCCCTTCTGCACACAAGGAAGTGCCAACCACTCAAAGTTCTCTGTAAAGGTAGGCTTAGATCCCAGCAGACACCACTTCGAATCAGACCCATACTCCATAGCAGAGACAATCTCCAGGATGTTTTTTGGCCCACACTCCTCTCCAAGTTAAGAGCCTCTCACACGCTGCTCTGTCACCATCACACAAGACCAGAGTGGCACACCAACCAGCACCTCCTTGTTAGCAGGTCATCCAGACAGGAACACAGTTCAGGCAGCAAACAACTTGCAGGGTTGCCCACAGTGTCCTCCACTGGTGTGTTGAGTGCTGCAGAAATCACATCTACCCCAAAGCACGAGGAAGGGGGAGAACACTGCAGCTTCTGCCCTTTCCAATGACACGTTAACCAGCAGCTAAGGCTCAGCATTGCTCCTGCTGAGATGGTGGACTCAACAGCAGGGGCAAGATGGACAAGGAGCTGAGTGGACCACAGGAGAGAGGATGTACCAGGGAATTCATCTGAGGTCAGATGTAACATCCTCATTTCAGATAAACTGAGGCTGGCCCACTGAATTCATCAGCTGCAGACTGGACTGTACCAGTGAAGAACAAGAACTGGAGAATCCAGTCTGCAAGCTGAAAAAACCTCTCAGCTCTACAAAGCAGCCTGAAAGAAAGATACAGATTTCTAGCACTTTACCTCCTGGTCTCACCCTCCAAAATCCCCAGCAACAGCAAGGGCTGTGCCACTACACAGTCACTGTCACACCCAGAGAGTGGCCTGGACCCCTCTAACTGTGCCCCACTGCAGTAGTAAAGCACATCCCAGTGCTCCCTCCACCTCAGCAAGCTAACCTGGGAGCATCAAGCACATCCTCAAATCCAGATCAGTGCTTAGTCAGGAAGCTTTTGTCAGCAAAGATTAATTTCTGTGGTTTGCAGGTTTCTACCTGAGCTACCTCAGAGCTTGAGCTCTCTGGGGAAGAAAAGAAAAGATAATAAAATCCCCTGAATGTGTTGATCAGAAAGGAAGTCTGATTGGGTGTCCTGCAGTCCTCTCACGTTTTTAAACTGGTGAATCACTGGAACTACTAAAGAAAAGAAAAATCGCCCAGGCTGAGCCCTGGAAATCTCATCTGGGAAGGTGAGAAACTAGAAAAACACACTTGAGCACGGGTTCTGAAAAGAAACCACTCTTCAGTCTTAATTAAGGCTGGTCCAGGCCAGGCAGCCATTAAGGTGCTTGTGCAGGGAGCCGTGGCTAGTAATGGATGAGAAAGAAGACACACCGGGATTTTAGCAACCTCTGAGGACCAACTGAGAGGAAGCTTCTTGGCAGCTTTCTCTTCCTCTCCTCCACGGTCAGCAGGCTGGTGATGGATGTCTGAGTCCCAACCCTGCTCTCCCGCAGCACATCATTTGATTTGCCGCAGACGCGGGGCTGGAGGTCCCCGGCAGCGCTCTGCGTGCCAGGAGAGGTCACCGTCTCTTTGAATAACGTCTTCTTGGAGTGCCAAGAAGTGACATCAAGCTTTGCCCCTTGCCACCCCCCTGGCATCACGAGAACGCTAGTGAGAGTAGGGGTTAGAGGCGGCGCGTTCCCCGCCGTCTCCGGCTGCCCATCCGTGATTTATACCTGCTGTGTCAGACGGACATTTACAGACCTTGGCGTGGCTGCACACGCTGCCTCCCGGCACCGGCAGCACGATTGGCAGACATGGATCGAGAAACTGGGCTGCTCCATGCCAGCACAAACCCTCCTCCATGTCCCCTCCATGGAGGAGAGCTAATTCCCCTTCCCCTCCCCTGCCAGCACTGCTGGGCTTGCCCAGGGCAAACTGTTTGCATTATTTGATTATTTGTTTGCATGTCGGTGTTTAACAGGAGTGCAACTCCTGGGATGCCGCTCTAAAAGAGACGAGATTAGACAACCCAAAACACTCAAAAGATTCGCTGCTGAGGTCCTGAGAACAAGTAAGCCAGCAACACACCAGCACAAGAGACACAGATCATATGAAAGGCACTTGCACTCCTATATTCATTTCCCAAAGTTCCCTCTCCATCCCAGCACAAGCCTGTCTTCTACTCTCTGACCCGGCTTTGACAGGCACAGCTGGTCCACAGATCAGCAGATCAGACAAACAAGTGATGGCACGTGGCTCACGGAGCCGGGGAGGAACAGCCGAAAGACATAAGAGACAGACCCAGGCGCAGGGAGAGCACAGAGGGGATCAGCACTGTGACCAGGACCCCTGACCCCAGGTCGAGGGTGGGAAGCATTTGCACTTTCAAGTTGCTAAATGGCGTTACTTTAAAACAACCCTGAATATCTCGTAACAGGACAGAGTTCACAGCTGTGTTTTCTTCTTCTTCCCCTCCAAATCCCACTTCTTCTGCTGCTCACCAGCCCAGACATGGACATACGTTGAGCAGCCACCTACAAACATCACGGACCCCTCTGGAGCCAGGCAATATTTATGGTGGCATCTGTGCTGTCCTCTCCAACTGGCAGGACTCTGGAATGATCGGAGGGTTGAGGGCATCACTGCAAGGCTCTCAACCTGAAATTACATTGTCCCGCCGCTAGGTCACTCACCACAAAATCTTCCATCACCGCACCCGTCTGGGACCCTCAAAAATTTTCAGTTGCAAAGTCAGCATTCAGACAGTGCTGGTGCTGCTCTCCCAGCCACGAGCTGTAGACTTAACCAAAACGTAGCTAGGGAAGCTCCAGGGTGGGTGAAAAGGGCGGGGGGAATGCTCTTTTGTCCTTGGCAAAACAGCACGGCAGCACCAGCAAACACGCTGGGCTTTGCGGGCAGAGGAAAGCACTGGCAGCTACAAATTACTAATCAATGTCGGGTAACAACAACAGCAGCTAATAACGAAAGGCTGATCAGCTTAGTATGGCAGTAATTATTCCTGACACCAGCCCTCAGAAAGAGCATCCAGGCTTAGCACGCTGTCTACCATGATGATAACCCAAGATAACTGGAGGAATTTTGTGCTGAAGAAAGGGAGGGGGATGAGAAAAAACCCTCAGCAATTAGCAAGACTTGTGGTGCTAATTACACTGTGAATGGTGCGCAGGCTTTGTCAGAGCTAACTCGAGCGTTCCCCTGACGCCAGGGAGGGATGAAGTGCCAGCAGACCTTTCGCGAAGCGATGGTGACAAACGGTTCTGGCACCTGGCTATTTTTGAGGACAACACAACTCTCTGCTAGGCACAAATCCTTTGCCATCATGATTGCCTGGGGAAAAGCCTCTCACCTCCGTAGCGTTCAGCTTCTCTTCATATCAGTAAGTGGTACTGAGCCCACCTGACCTGGGTAGAGAACCAATTCAGGATGAGATATAGCCAGCACAAGACTAGAAATCTTATTTTATCAACATATCTAGGGTGGGTACTTTCAAATCATGCCGCATTCACCCATAGCTGCTCAGGATCCTGCAGCGATGACACACTGCAGCAGCCCAGACACAAAGACCCCCATCACTTCCAGCACAACCACCGTCCTCCCGCTGAAGAGAAGTTTCCATCCGCATCCCTTCACCAGCTCAGAAGAATTATTGCACCCGGCAGGGGTAGCTGAGGAATGTGTGAACACTCATGTGCTTCCTCCGTGTGCTGCCTCCTGCTAGAACAGGTGATAAAAGAATCTAACAGCCCCAAAGGCTTGTGATCACACGCATTCCTCACCCACCTCTCTCCCAGGCAGGCGTAATTAAGCGCACCGTTTTCTTGCACCCTTCACTCAAGGGGGCTGACAAATCGCTCTCTCAGCAACCGTCTGTTTTATACACATGAGCTTCTCGGTAAGGCAGCTACTCCTTCAGGGTGCGGGTCACTGGCACATGCACTTGTGAGTTCTGTGAGTCCAGAGACTGGTGAAGAGGCTGCAGCATTGCCCCACACAGATAATGGAGTCCCAGCAGCACCAAGGGAGGCTGTAGGCAGTTTAAACCTTGTCCTCCCAGGCGCTTCCCTCTCTTTTCCAAGGCTCACAGGCTTTGGCACCTTAAAGGGAATGGGAGCTTTATCTTGGCCATGGGGTCTTTGTAGAGAGCCTGCACCCTGCCAGGAATACAAACCAGACTGGCAAGATCCAACACTGCGAGAGGTGCCCAATAGCACTGTGTTTTGTGGCCTGCAAACTTCCCAACACTTCCCAAAGGTGAATCCTATCCCTCTCCCTCCCTACAAAGGTGCTCTGTGCCAGCCCACCCTTCCCATCCCACTCACAACACAGGGATATAGCCCACAACCCTAACACAGGGCAGCGTCAGGAGGACACAGCTACCAGCCCTTGCACAAACAAAATCCTATTACAACAGAGATCCTGATTCCAGCCTTTATTTACAGAAATTATTATTACAAAGGACCCTGAGGGAAATCACAGTTCTGGGCTGTACACACTGAATTCATCATTGCTAGGTAAGAAGCCTCATAGTGTTTTGAGACACACTGAGATGCAAATAACATCTGAGTTGTGTCATGGAGTAGGGAGAAGAAAGGGAAAAAAACAACCACAGCCTAAGCTGTCACAGGAGTAGAGAAAGGGAATGGCATATGTATTTCTTTTGTCCAGCCCAAGGCAATTTCTATCCCCAAGGTGCATTAAATCCTTTGTACCACTCGATTAAATTTACAGCTGACCTAAGCACAGATTGTTGTTCTGCCAAAAAAGAGCAGCCCAGTCTCAGCATCCTCCCAGGGCCAAGGAGGGTGAGGAAGGGAAAGAGGAGGAAGATGTGCAGGGCTGGAGCAGTTTGAAGCTACCTGTGTATCATGAGCAGTGCCAGCACTGACATTCACACCAAATGCTGTGCTGGAACATCTGCTTTCAGGTGAGGGAATACAGATGAGGAAGGGGAGCAAACTCCCACTGCATCCTCCTGAGATGCCACATTTGGATGTGAGGGGAAAACCAAGGCATCAGGTATCCTGGGGCACCCTCCTGGCTGCAGCTCATGCATAGTCCAGCCATGCTTGAGCAGCAACACGGTCCAGCAGTCAGAGCGTTCCCCTGTCACATACCTTGACTGGCTGATAGGAGCAAAGAGGGAAAAGAATTGTGATGTCCAAGAGGGAATAGACAGGTCTGCTTGGGCAGACCAACCTGTCAGGTGCATGCTGATCAGGAAAACAAAGTGAGGAGAAGGAAGAGTAAGAGTAAGAAGAGGCACCTGACCTTATACAATCTCCTAAAATTTGCCAGAACAAAGCAAGAGAGATACCAGAGAAGAGGAAGTGATCTGCACACTGCAGTGTGGGTATCATAGCACTACCAGGTTTAAAAATCAGAAAGCTGACACCAGACTGACTTTGTGGATCACACCAGACACCACCAGAGAGAGACACACCCACTACAGAGATATCTTCTGCAGCAGAAAGGTCTCCCTTGCCCAGCAGATGCTTGGAATAAACAACCCATCATCACTTTGCTGGTACAAAGCCAGAAATGTTGACCTTAATGCCAGTTACACAGGCCAAGGATACCCTCACAGTGCCTGATCTGCACATGTTTCCAAATGATGGGTTTTTTCAGCTGTTCCCATCTGCCTAGAAATTAGACACTCCACTTCCAAGTATCTTCGCATGATGAAGGTCCCATGGCACATCATCATCAGAGGAAGGACAATCCTGACAGACAAGAGGAAGGTCCCACCCGCTTGTACCAACAGGTGACCATGACATCTCTCCAGAAGAGAACCAGGAGGAATGGTGTTGCTCAGGGATAGCCCAGGTGGGACTGGCATGTCACAGAGGGTGCAAGCTCAAATGCTAAGCCAGACTTTCAGAAATTGAGGTTTGAACCAAACCATTCCTTCTTTGTGTCCTCAGCCAGCTTGTCTCTCTTGCTGCTGTCTCTACCAGGAAAGGCCATGGTCATCTCACATCTACAGACTGCAGCCAAGACAGCAGCCTGGACAATGCAGAATAACACAAGTGTTGGCCCCTACAAAGCTGTTCATCAGTATTTCAAGGTGAATCTGACAACACAGCTGGTTTCCTAAGTGTTAAGATCATGCTTCACTCCAGCCTTTCATCTCAAGCAACATGCAGCGCCAAAGGGCAGCTTGCCAAAAGCAAAAATCACATGCAGGACGAAAAGCATCACCCCTGGGAAATCTGCATCTAAGGAAGGCTGGAAACCTCCCCCCCAAATCTGACAGAATTCGAATCCCTCCCCTGCTGAGCCAGTCTCTTTCAATTTCTTCAGTAGATGCATTTCTCGCCTCACCTGCAGAGCGACTGTTTCCTGGAGAAGGAGGAACTATGGAGAAGTTTGAGCACGGCATAAAGCCAAACCTGGATTCTGCCTCTTGGTTTTTACTGCTTCCCCCCTACTGAGGAGTGTTAGGAGTGAGATTTCAGAGAGGCCAGCAAATACTGTCAGTGCCTGAGCCCCCAGCCAGCAGCCCCGAGCTGACAGGAACAATACAGCCTCTTCAGGAACCCATCCTGCTTATTGTCTCCTCACAGCACAACTGGAGGCTAAACTCACCCTCCAACAAGAGAGCTGTGGATGAGTCATCCTTGCTGCTGGCAGCTGGAGTGATAAGGATGAAATGGCATCGCTTATCAACAATGAGGTGGCTGCAGGACCCCTGAGACAGCCCAAAACTGGCACTAGGAAACAGCCAGAACAGGAACATTCTCAAAAGCCCCAACCTTTTGTCCAAATCCTACACAAGCTCAGCATTGCTTCAAAGCCTAAAACCAACTTACACTTATCTGCTTGCAGAGACAGCAACTGCATCTTGCACCTGTCTAAGGAGGATAAAATTTTGTGGGGCTCAATGATAATTTTAGCACTAAATTGTGGCAAGTTTTTAATGTTTTCCAGCTGGGAGTCCTGCAGGGTCAACAGAGGTGGATTCACAGACCACAATGGCTCTGACTAATCACAGCCAGCTCTTGGCTGGCTGCCTGGCTAAAGACCTGGATTATTCCAATGGGAAGCTGACCCTAATTTAAACTCAAACCCATGTTTTACAGCTTTACATGGCAGCTGTCAGGCTCTACCTCACATACCTTCTTTACGACGTAGCTTTCCTCACACTTCTGGTGAGCCACCAAGAATGAAGGTCTCATAACTGACATGTCTAAGACAGCTACAGAACCAGTGTGATACATTGAATAGCTGAGCAACTAAACCTGCTGGTTACAATTACCTGTAGCACAACATCAGTCCTTTGGGGAGGTCTCCCTAAGCCAGCCCACATCAGTATTTATTGATAATACCTACTAGTATTAATACCTTTCAACTCACTCACTTTGCTCTCAAGATGGAAGAACAGGAAGTCCCATTGCAGAGAAATGGCCATACAATGTACAAGGTAAGATATTTCAAGAGCACCTCCCCAGTTCCAAAAGCAGCTCCTGGCCTGCAAGACAGGTGCCTGTATTCCTGTGCATGTGGAACCCTGAAAAGTCACGACTCACCAGCATTTTACCCCCTGGAATTTGAAGCATAACAAACTAGACAGTTGTTAAGGCCCCCTGAAGTCCAAACCATTCTAAGATTCACAGTGGAGTGGGTATGTGAGACATCACCTCTTACCCAAATATATATAATTTTGGTTGACAGCTGTAATGGACATCAGAGCCTTGCTCTCCATGGGAGATTCATCCGGAGATCACCTCCGCCAGATCAGCTGTCTGACCGGAATATAAAGGCAGGCTTGGCACTGAGACTGGCGCTTCAGGGACCGAGAGCTGATGCCTTCCCAAATGGCCAAATAAAGCAGATAAAGGAGCTGCAGGTTGATTTGATGATTTAATCAATAAGATAATTATATTAATTCAATAGTCTGATACAAAGCCACTTCCTTTCTGTTTGATTTAACAGCATTTCAGAATTTTCATGGCTGAGTTGATCAAACACATAAAATGGCAAATTTCTGCTAATTAATTAATATCAGATGTATTTTCCTTAACTATGAATTGCAAGAGACCCAGAGGCAGGGGGTGCTATCATTCAGCAACCACGCCATGACAGGCACTGATTTGTATTTACAGTCATCACACAACCAACTACCAGCACCAGAATTCATCCAAAATGCAGGACAACAACTGTACCACAAAGGGACCCATCAGAGAACAGAGATGCTGGTGCATCCACATCCTCTAAGTGTGGGCATCTACTCTTAATACAGAGAGGTCCAGCCACTTCTGGTAATGGAATACAGGTAAGAAGAGTAAAGTGTCTTCCTTCAGGTGGGTGGAAGAGCTCAGGGGTTCACTTTTTAGCCTTGTACCCTAAGGGAACACCAGCTAGAGAAGCCAGTCAGCAGCACCATCACCTCTACCTGAAGACACAGTTACATGATGAGCCCCATCCCTACCATTAGTGTCCCAGAAAACCACTGTAAGAGGCTGAAAAACCATGGTAGGAATCTCTACCTCGTTAGACTGCAGGGAACCCCTTCCCAAGGCAGGGAGGAGATACCATCACCCACTCTCCTTCTCACAAAGGTACTCCTGTTGCTGGGCAGCCACATTTGAGAAAGCAGATTGAAGATGCTGGGGAGACTGGTGCTGTCTGCAATGATCCTTGTTTTTTCTGCCTTTCTCTACAAAGGACAAAAAACACACTCCCACACCCCTGCCTGCAACTGTATCTACACAGTAATTCCCAGTGTTACAACTTGCTTTCAAGGCTTGATTCTTTTCCCTCCCCCTTTCTCCACTTGAAAATCTGCCAACTCCTGACAATGCCAGGAGAGTTGCAGTAAAGGCGATCGCAGGTCAGCCTTCTTCAAACAATTCCAGGGTCTTCTGGCCAGGTTCCTCTCTGGGTAATACCATCCTTCCAGCAAGGAAGAAAAGGCTCTAATTAAAAAGACCTGGACAGCAACCCACCAGCTCCCACTCCTGCCCTGATCAATGAAGCCTGCTAATTAAAAGCAGTTGACCTGAGCAAAGAATGGCTTGGAGGAGATTAGCCCAAGGGAGACAAGATTTAAGAATTAAATTACTTGACTGGTCTGTTTCATTTTATTTTACAACTCCGGATTTTCCTCCTCCCCCACGCAGGTAAATGGTGGCTTTGAGGACTCAGTCCCAATTTGTAAGAGCAAAGGAGCAGAAAACACGGTCCTGCTGTTTAATTCACTGTCAGACACTACAGGCTGAGTGCTTGGGGCTGTCGGAGCAGCTGCTCTGTCTGATCACCAGGTGACAACTGAAAAACAGCCTGGTGGCACCTAATTTCTCCAGTTTGATTAACTAGTCCTTTGCACCCTGTCACATCAACGGGACTGGGAACAAACACACCAGCCTTAGACACTTGCTCTGACTCCACAGCCAGTGTCTTGCTGATGTATTTATCTCTGCCTGAAATCCCTGGGACATTTATGCCCAGCAGTCAAAGGAGACAACCACCACCCAAAAGTAATGGCGCTCAGGTCAGATCCCCATTACCTGGTTCAGTCAGTGACTTACTGGTTTGAGTATCGCACTGCACGGGGCTATAAAGCAGGCAAGAGTATCTAAGGTGAGCTGGCACACAGCAAACCTGCTACATCTTGTGTCTGGGGTCTTTCACATGCACTGGAATAGCAAGGAAGCTCTTTGGAGAGCTCTCACATCAAATTTTCAGTGTTGCTTTGCCCTGCTCACAACAGGAGGACACAGGAGGCTCAGCACCCTGTTAATAGGAAGGCAAAGGAGAAGAACATAAAAATTCCTTGCTTCAGGAGAATTGGCTGGAAACAAGATTCTTTTCCCCCACACAATCAGAAATTCCAGTGCAAACATGAAATATGTTCTCCTTCAAACATCAGTATTCGAGGGCCTTCACCACAGCATAACTTTAAGGGGATTTGCCCAGAGCATATACATTTGCACAGAGAGAAAGAAGATTCTTGGGAGAAACGAGAAGCTTCCTAACCAAACACTTGGGATTTTGTGTATGTTCCACACACAGTCTCCACATTCATTTTATTTTTAAAATCACTGTCTTAGAGCTGAGTGGAATAAGACCAAGAGCAGGAGCCATGGCAATCCAATTTGTATAACTTATTAATCCACTGCCCTTTTTTCTCTGGCATCCTATTTATTTCCTCTTTGGCTCTGCTGTGGCTGCAGAGCCCAGAGTGTCTCCCCATACTCCTGACTGTTGATACCAGAGGCCTCTCAGCTTTTGCTCCCCCATGATTATTCTCTCCCTTTTTCACCTTCATGCAGCCTGCAACAACTTGCTTACCATTTTCCAGCAGCACAGCTGGACATGCCTGACACTGGACTGACCATCAGAGCAAGGCACTTTCTATTTCAGTTGCAATTCCCAAACTAAAGTAACACTATTGCTTCTTCCACTCCCCTGGAAGAAGACTTGAGTGTAGGGTGAGGCAGAAGTGACTGCACAGCATCCAGCAAAAGGAACTGGTCCAGAATCAGGACCCTAAGGCAATATCTCCAGAAAAAAAATACTGCCAGCCAAAGGAAAAATAATTAGGCAGCAGAAATCTAAACACAGCCAAATGCATCTCAGCAAGGCAGTAATTCCTATTCTTCTCCACTACGGAAAGCAGCAAATAGACATGTAGTAACAGACATGGAGTCAAATCCACACCTGCTGCAGAGCTCTGTCTCCAAGGTGTCCTAGATGCCCATACAGCTGGTAGGCCTTACCAAGCCCACAGAGATGCTGTGGCTCAGGAATTGCTTAAGCTGCATAAGCAAAGAAGTCTGAGATGGTATAACATACTGTTCCTCAGCCCTAAATCCCCAGCCACTGTCCTTGATGTAATCCCACCATTTTTATTACCAGGAGGGAGTCAACTGCAAACCCAACCACTTTTTCTTCTGAAGGGAAGAAATTTTACCAGAGATGCAGCAAAACATCCTCATCTGACTTGTGAAGCAAGAGATTTCTTTTAAGTTGGTCTCTCCAGCAACACCTCCCTCCTGCCCAAAGGCAAGAGAAGCAGAGGAAGGCATGAAGAGAAGCAGTGCTGGATAGTCCATCAGAGGATGCCGAGGATGTGCAGCCCCTTCCAGCTACCTGGCTGAAATCCAAATGCTGGATTAGTGTCTCTGGCACACTGTTAACAGGAGGCAAAGGACAGAAACATAATGCTTCCTTCCGGCCTTTTGAATCTAAAAACCTCTCCCAGGTATCAGACAGTCCAGTCCAAAGGGAGGCTAGAATCAGGAATGAGACCCACTTGTCACATAGAATTTGCAGCTATGAGGAACAAAGCTGAATTTCTATCAGGCAGAGATGCTGAAGTAACACAATAGCAGCTGGGAACTCCAGTCAGGTGAAAGTCAAGGCTGCTTGGCACACATTACAGTCACGGGCATCTCAGGAAACCCAAAAAGAGCAGAGGACGAACGCTTCCCCTTGGCAAGCTTGCTCCTGTCCAGCTGGATACAATGGGCTTTGAAGGTTGGAAACTCAGCAGGGTTGGCTGCAGTGAAACAGGGAGAAAAATGGAAATATGGAAGAAGAAAAAAGTTTATCTTTGAAAACAAAGTGGTTTCATTCACCTTCTCTTTGATCACCAAGTTAACTCCAGCTGTGAGTTGAGCCTGGGACAGAAAGAACACTAGCTGGAACCTCTGGGAATTGGAGTCACTTATGTGTCTTCTCCTTGTACAGAGTTACAGCTCACATAAAAATGAGGGTGGCAAGCCCTGAAGGTGTCCTTTAGTCACATAAAGGGAAAAGTGCTGCAAGAGACAGACCTTGATAAAACACAATCCAAATGGGGACACATTTGGCATCCCTTGGGGTACATGACAGCTGTGCAGGCAATCATCCTGACAGCACCAGGCAGGGCTTGGGCTCTGGCTTCAGCCCACATCCATTCCATGGTACGAACAGGAGCAAGCACAGGGACTGGTGCTACACTCGGATTTGGCTCTGTCCTATTTCTCCTATCAAATCTCGGCAAAAGCAGCAGTTTTCCACCTCCCCCCTTGGACACCTAACAAGGATCAGCAGCTGGAAGCCCCTTACCACTGCCAAACCCAGCACCCAAGGACCTGCCATCTGTGTTCCAGCCTGCCTTTTGTACTGATTTGTTAAGTTTTTGCCCTGATTGCACGCCTCAGGCAGGCGACAGTTGCTTTATGCAGGACGTGGAGGAGGGAAGTTTTACAGCCTGGCTGCTGCCAATGCACAGATGTTACAGGCTGGGTCACGGCAAGGTGCTAAAGGCCTTCAGAAATGCTGCAAAGCATTAATTATGTTCCTGCAGCTGTTCTTTAACCCTCATCTCTGTCTCTTTCTTCCAGGGGCTGCCAGAAAGATGACTATGAATGGGAAACCAAAGCAGGAGGCTTTGAAAAGAAGTAAGGCAGAGTCTTTAAAGGTTAAAAGAAACAGCACTCTCCAAGCACAGAGCATTTTTAAAGCTGTTTGTCCCTGACACTTGCTTGGACACCCCCTCTTCTCCCACTTCAGTGCAGTGCTGACCTCCAACAGTATCCAAGGTGAAATGGAAGAGGTCACCCAAATCCTGACATTCCAGAGCATGTCTCAGCTGGGAGGTTGATCTGTAGGTTTGGGAATATTTTGTCTTGCAAGACTGGAGGGAAGGATTTGTGGCAGGAGGTTAACCAACCTTTCTGTCTGTGCAGATCCAGAGATGGGTTCTAGGAGGGGTTTCCTGGGTCTTTCCACAGGTTTACATGAACCTGTCGGAGCAAGTCTGGAGGTGGCCACAAAGATGCTCAGAGGGATGGAACATCTCTGTTATGGAGACAGGCTGAGAGCTGGGGTTCAGATGGGAGAAGAAAGGGCTCCAGGAGATCTTAGAGCCCCTTCTAGTGCCTAAAGGGGCTACAAGACAGCTGGAGAAGGGCTTTGGTCAAGGGCATGGAGTGACAAGACAAAGGGGAATGACTTTAATGTGAGAGTAGGTTAGACATTCAGAAGAAATTCTTCCCTGTGAGGCTGGTGAGGCCCTGGCATAAGTTGCCCAAGAAGCTGTGGCTGCCCCATGCCTGGAAGTGTTCCAGGCCAGGTTCAGTCTTCTGAACTCACCTCATGTGCTTCAGCTCCCTTGACAGCCACCATGTGCCAGGGCTGGCAACACACCTCCCAGGGTCCCTGCAGAGGGACTTCTCCAGGCAATGGGAGCATTGGAAAATCTGCAGCTACTGCTGAGAAAGTAGATCTTCCCTACATCACAGTGCCATTCAGAGCTGCCACTACAGGAGAGCAGAACTAGTTCATTAAGGTCTTTACCCAGATTTCTGAGCCCTGCTGAAAACCAGGACCAATAGGTGTGTAAATACTAGGGCAGCAATTCCCGTGCTAAAATTGGAGCCTGCCTGGGGAGGCACCTCCACACCCCACAAACCAGAAGTTCCCAAGGGGAAAGTCTGCCCATTGCTAACCTATGGACCAGCTCAAACATGAACATTCACTAATGTATCTGCACAGGCTGGGCTGCAGCTGTGCCACAGGACCATGAGTGGGCTGATAAAACCCACCAGGCCCCTGAAAGGCCTCTCTCCCCCCTATTCCCCATGCTGTAAGCTGCAGTCAAACAGAGCAGAACTCCTTTTAAGACTTGCAGATGTGTTTCTGAATCTGGCTGGGCAGCCTGTGCTGGTGAGAGGGAACAAGATTGCCTCTGAAATCCTTTGTGCTGCAGCTCTCTGTGCACAATAGGCTCCCACACACTCGGGGGCTAAATAACTTTTGTATGCTAGAAACGAAGCAAGGAGGGGAGAGAATAAAATAACACAGGCACAACAGCAAACAAACGAGCTGAGAGCAAGGTGATGGAAAAGCAGGCGGGAATAGCTGCGCTGTTGTGCCCAGACACACGTTCCAAACAGCATCTTCCACATTCGAATGGGCATAAACTAATAAAGAGTAAGTTTTTGCCTGACACCTCCTGGCCGTGCCTTCAGTCGGGGATCGTTAGGACACAGCACGCTGGCCAGGACTTGAACTTCTGCATAATGGCCCCAGACAGCTGCAGATACCCTCAGCTGCTGCACTCCTCTGCATCACTTCAGAGTTATAACTAAAAAAAAACCCCACAATGTACAGGCCTTGAAAGGGAATGCAGCCTAGAGTTAAGCACTCTGAGCCCCAGGGCCATGTAACACCAGACCAAGCTATGCTGACAACTGGATCTTCAACCAGGCCTCTCATCCCAGACACCCAAATAGGATGCAAGTCCTCCCACACCAAAGCAGTGAGACGTTGCTTTCTCCCCTGCAGGGACACCCCTGGGGAAGCCTGACCCTGAGCACATACCCATTTCAAGCAGGAACTGGGGATCAGCAGTGTCACCATAACAGTCCTTACATCCTGGGCCTGAGCTTGCCTTCCTTGTGCAGCTGCCCCAGGGCAGCCAGAGGTGGGCCAACACTGGATTCCCACTAAGAGAGACCAACAGCCAAACAAAATCAGATTAAAGGCTTTTGGGAGCAGTTTCTGTGTTAAGACATTTCTTGACACCCTTTAAGACATTTAAGATAAGACTGTTTCAGATATTTAAGACATTCTGCTTAAATATCCAGGATACAATGTTTTTATCTGCCTTATCTAGCTCTTTAAACCACGTGGCCCTGGCTGGCTATTTTAAAACAACATTCAGCTGAGACTTTTGTTTCCAACAGAATAATTTAGAATAATTTAGTACTCTCACCCCCAGGTATCATAGCGATCAGAAAGGCTGGGCTGAGAGAAATCAGAGAAACACACAATCATTAAGGTTGGAAAAGACCTCTAAGACCATGGAGCCCAACCATTTACACAGCAACATAACTCACATCACCTGTGATCCAGGAGCAGAAACTCCTGCCTGCCCAAAACAGCCCCCCCCAGCAGGGACAGGCAGAGATGCAGCTTCTCCAGCAGCCTCCTCCAAACAGCAGCTTTCCTCTTTCCACTGCTTTTCCCAGTATTCTTCATTTATTTTTTAATCTGTTTCTTTTTTCCCCCGACTCTAAGTTCAAGTTATTTAAATTTCACAGAGGGGCTGACATGTTCTGATGAAGACGATCCCACCGGTGTTATTGTCTGGCTGCAGCTTCTGGGAAACAGGGAAGGCACGAGGGCGGTTGCTGTTTTTAACCGGAGGCCGCATCTGACTGAGTGTTAGGGGAGTTAATGAGCACTGTGGAGAGGGAGGGGGGGCTGGCAGAAAGCAAACAGGGAAAGCTTTAGTTTTACATTTCATTATTTTATAAGAAAAATGATCCAGGGACCTTAAGGGAGGCATAAAGGGATTTTTTAATTATTTTTAATAGCAGAATTTGCAGCTGGAAGAACATGCTGAGATGTCCTGTGCCCAGAGGTGAATAGCAGGATCTCCATGCAGGACATTACAGGTTACCTTGCACTTATAGGTCTCAAGATCTGGAATGGAGACACCCCCCATCCTATATTAGTGAGTTGTGTTGGGGATGCAGCTGCAATCATGGTCAGACAGGGAAAGCCTGGACCATTTGCATGTTCTCCCATGCTTAAGGACCAGCTCACCTTCTGGGAATCAAGACCTGCACCAATTTGCAGGGTAAAAGGAGTAAACCACGCCTGCTGACATGAACCCTGAGATAGTCACACACACAGAGTACAGCTCTAGAAGAGAGTCCTCCATAGCTCACCCAATCCATCCAACCCCATCCCAAGGCACAGGATGGATCTGCACAGTGGATCCTCTCTTGAGGGTCACAGTCTCCAGGCTGTCCCAAGGAGTCTAAGGTATCCTGGGAGTTCCCTCTCCAGCTCTGAAGGGGGTTCAGGTCACTCAGTGGGTGCTCAGCACCAGGCAAGTTGAAACCAAATCCAGTAGTCTCCAGAAAAGATGGATGTGGCCAGCAGGCCTGATGCTATTCCCCTTAAAACAGCTGGGAAGAGGTTAAAAGAGAAGATTTATGGGCATATATCTCTGCCAGAACCACCAGGTGATCATGTGTACACATTTCTCTACTCTAAGACCTAATTTTCCACCATTTCCCTTGATTTGCTGTTCCTATTCTCCCATTTCCTTGATTTAGGGCCCAATTATTTCTTGTCCTCTTGCCAGTGAAACAAAATATTTCATAAGCACTCCTGCTGCCTCTCCCCACTCCCTCCCTCCTTTGGATGCTGGTTTCAATGCCTGACTCATGCTTCGTGTTCTGTAAAATTTAGAGTATTTTAGTGAACACCTAACAATGATTTTACCATTTTTCTCAGTGATACAAATGGGATTTGGCACTAAGGAGCTTGCTCTTGGAATTGAAGGGACTCTGTGGCTGCCACAGCTCTGGCATGTCTTTGCAAAGCAGTCCCTTGGGCTTGTCCACCTGGACATGATTTCCTTCTGATGAGGTTGTGTCCTTCACCAGGGAAGAGCCACATGTCCTGGTCTGAACTGGGGGTGACTCTGTGCTAGGACAGGGAGAAGGGCAGACAAGTAAAATCCACAGTTCATCATCCAGGCCAGTCCCAGCCCTCCAGGGAAAAGTTGAGAATGCCATGTATACACAAGGGAGTCCAGGGTCCAGTCCTCCTCCTCAAGAATATATATAAGCCCATTCCTCATTAAAAGTAAAGAATAATGTCTCTGGTGGATCCCCAGTCTAAACTTCTAAGCATAATCAAATCTTTCAAGTGGTTCATCCCCAGCTGGACCCACCCCAAAACTGCAGCAAATGACAGACTGGCTCAGTGAGCCCCTCAAATACCAGTCTTTTGGAACATTCCCAGGCAAACACTCTCCTTCCCATGGAACAATGGCTTTACAATAGATTTCCATCCTTCTTCCTCCCCCTTGCCCAGGCTTGCACAATCCCAGCATATAACATTTCTATAGCATCCTCCTACTAGTTCCCATAACCATATCCAAACCTGTCACAACACAACACAACCATGAAAAAGACAGTTAAAAGTGCTATTTCAATATTGCCAACTTTTTTCCAGGAGATGTATTCAAAATGTTAGGTGAGAAGGAGCATAGAGAAATCAGAGGTTCCTTAGGCTATGAGCAGGGAGAAAAACCTCAAGATTGCTCTGAATCATGTAGATCACAGACTGAAAATTGAGTCTCCTGTACTCTCAACTCATGCAGACCCTCAGGATCTCAGAATTCCACAACCATGAACTGCTTACTTCTACCTGCACAACACAATTCATTTAGCCTTCCTTTTTTTCCCCCAAAAAATAAGAAAACAACTCACTGCACATGTGGACTTTCTATCTAAACACAACCTCAAAAGTTTCAAATTTCAAAGTTGTAGCTCACCAGAGGGATCTAACATGGGTTGCTCTCCAGAAGGGACATCTCCAGAGATCTCAGTCCTTCCAGTGGTTGGCAGTAACAAGGAGGAAACATCTTGAGAAGAGGATCAGGAAGAGTAGATAGGATGAGGTTAGTTATTTTGAGCTATGCTTGTTCTTTTCATCCACACAGACGATTATAACAGCACATGGAGAAGTGTCCAAACCTGTTTTTATGCTCAGATTTGGGGTCAAGCAGGCAAGAGAGTTGTACACAAGCTGAGAGAGGCAGAGCCCCTTTCATAAATCAGGCCTTAAAACATCAAAATGGGAAGCCCTAAGAAGGTCAAAGCAACAATCACAAGTCCAAAAGCAGGCATAGGATTTGGTCTTCACACCCACCATGGCTCTTGGCAGCTTGTTCACACATTTCACAGAGCCTGGAGGACAAGCTGAGGCCTGTGATGCTTTTTAGCCACACCAGATTTGCTGCTCTGTTATGGGGTTGGGCAACTTCACTCTTAAAAGCTTTGTAAAATTGACCACCAAATGCCACCAGAGTGAGGATGCTTTGGTGTTTGGTAACCCAAGAAAAGGCTCAGATTTGTTGGGGTCTTCTATTTAGAAGCAGAAAATGAGCCCTAGCTAGAAACAGCAAGTAAGAAGGGAAAACAGATGAGGAAGAAACCTGAAAAGGCTCTGCAGATTGCCTTGTTCAAGGCCATGGTCTCTTCGCATCTGGGGTTACACAAGGCAAGACCCCCTCTATTTTGAGCATGCCCTGGGAAAAGCTTCTGGGGCTCCGTCTGCCACTCTGTGGGGCATCAAACCTGCTCTGGTCTCCCTCTAAGGATCAGCCCACCTGAGGCCCCCTGAAATCCACTCTCAGCTTGGAGAGGTTTGGGGATCAGAACCCCCAGATCTGTAAAATCCAGAGCCCTTAGAGGATGCTAACCAGGGTAACTTCATCCCTGTTCATAACTTGGTATGATCAGCTCTCTAACTGCATTGGCCTAGGGGGTTGGTTGATTAATGTCACTTTTCATTCTTCTGTGGCTGTGGCTGGCTGGAAGCATCACCTCCAGGGCAGGCTGACTCATCCCAAGCACACTGTTTTCCATAGGGCCAGCCCTGTCCAGCAGACCAGCTTCCCTTCAAGCTCCCTGTCAAGCTAGCACAGGCTGGACAGCTGACACACCACAGTTCATATTCCTGGCAAGTACCATCACGGGGCTTAAATCCCCTGAAAAGCACTGGAAACAGTAAAAGCTGGCCATTAGGGTAGTTTTATATGAGACAGACATTCTACGTTGTAAATAGCGTTTGGAAGGACCATTATGCTCCCGCCACTGCCCTCCCACAGAGGAAGGAAGACAAATGTCTAAATGGATGCTCATAGCCCAGGGCAAGGGAAATACATCCTCTGGAACACCTGGCAGAAGTACTGGAGAGCAAAGATATGCAGAGGCTCTGCTCAGAGACAGCACAGCCAGCTTGCCCAGCACCAATACACTACCTAACCCAAAATACTTCTGGCAAGCCCACACCACGACCTTTGGACCACTCTCCCACCACCCTGGGTGCTGAGATGTCAGAGAATGAGGGGCTCATTAGAGAGTCCAATCCTGACCCTGGACAAAATAGCAGTGTCTGGATGGCTCAAGATAGCAAGACTACCCCGCTAACAAAAGAAACCTCTCCCACTTGATTTGACCACTGCACAAGCACATAGAGGAACTGTGTGGTCCCCAGGGAGCTCGCTAAGCCAGCACTGCTGTAGGAAACAGGAGCCTGTGGACCAGAATCTAAATATAGCTTTACAAAAATAAAGTCAGCCTCTACCCTATCTGATCAAGAGAAAAATGTTTGCAAGGTAAAACAAGACAGGAGGGCTTGCTCAGATTTATGGGGAGATGGAATAACAAGTTGCAGAGGTCTGAACCCAGTCCATCCCTTTGAGTGGAAGTGTAACTACATAACCCTGAAGTCCAGGTATAATTTCCTTCACAGCCTGGCAAAATCCCAGAGGTCCCTCCAACCTCAGCTACTCTGTGACTCTCTTGGATGCAGGATTCATGGTGCCCTATTTTGGTGCTGGAAACAGGACAGACATGGTTAGGGCCACAGCAGATCCTCTATCCCTTGTCACAGCTCATCTGATTGAATTCAAACCTTTGTTTGAAAAGAACTCTAGCACTTTCCCCAATAGGAGCCGTTAACAGACATTTACAGCCTTGGAAGGGCAGATGTCCACCAGAGATCTGATTTTCCATTCATTTATGGGATGGATCAGATAAAAAGAACAGGGGCAACACAAACCTTAAAACACACAGGTCCTCAAGTGTTGAAACATTTCTCAGCCTTTTTTTTGCTAGACTGGGGGGGGGAAATAAAGACAGCAGGGAAGAAAGATGTAACTTGGTTTACTGGACGCTCCTAATCGAGCTCCAGTGCCTAGGATCAAAGATTAGTTGATTAAAATCCAATTTCAAAGCTTATTAACTTTTGAATGAGAAATGCTGCTATGGTGAGCTTACTTGGGCCGGCTATTTCTGGCTTGGCAGAAGTGGCTGGCAGGGAAAAACAGCTCTTTGCTTATCAGCACCCAGCTTAGACCCAGATGAGGCAGGAGGATTTCACCTCCTCAGACCACTTTAAATCAAGACTAAATGAACAAAGGGACTTCCCTTAAGATGGATATGAAAACCAGCTGGGCATTTCCCCTTCATGCCATCACAGCTTGTTTGAAAACCACACAGAGCCTTTGTGTTGCTTTGCTTAGTTATCAAAAACTCACTTCCCTGCAAGGTATTCTGGTCAGGCTGGCAAGTGACAGCTGTGACATGAACTCTCTGGGTATCTTCAGCCCATGTCCTCCTTGCTCAAGCAGTGGCTTGTCCTTATCACCACACCCAGCTCTGTCCCAATGCACAAGGGGCAAGAAACCTTGGCTCTGCCAGCCGAGGGAGATGACAAACCAAGCTGAGACTGTTTGCCACGGGGTTTTATCCCAAGGGATATAATCCCAACTCCTTCGCTGAGAACCCTCCAGGACCTCAAAGTATGGCAAGACATCAAATCCTTTAGGTTAGAAAATATCTCTAAGATACAGGGTAGAGCTGTGTCTTGAAGTTTTGGGTTGAACATATTCCTTATCCCACATACAAACAGGGGTTAAACCACTGCCCTTTGGGGAGCCATTTCATCCCATCCCCTCCTTTCTGAGCTATCCCTCACAACACTGTTGCAGAGTTTCCCAGCTTCACTCCTCTTTGCCAGGCACAGCAACCATAAAGATGAGAACTGAAATGCACAATTCCATAGCAAACTTTTCCAGGTGCCCATTTTTCTCAGTGTTTCAGAACATCTCTCACCCAGGGAAACAGTATTGAAGGCCATCTGTGCCCAAACAATGGGCTTCACCTCTTGTGCTGAAGGACTGAGTTTATCAGCTGAATTGTTGATAGGCACTCAGACCTGTGTGGCAAAGGTGGCAGCTGTGAAGCACCAAGGTTTGGGTCTGACTCTTGGCCCGCTCACACTGAAACAACACATGATGTATCCCCAAAAAGCACCAGAACAAGCAGAGGTTAACACCAAAGCAAGGCAATTTGTGCCACTGCACCTTAAAGTGGGAAGGCAGCAGGCAGTCTGGGTGACCAAGTTTGCTTTGAAGAGTGGTTGGTGACAGCCAGGTGACAAACACCTTGTCTCTCTGGGAGGCTCAGTAGCTTTTTTCCTGTCTCCTGCTCTACTCCAGCAGACACACTGCCCAGCACAGTGTGGCTGAAGGAGCTCCACTGCACCACAGCCCTTTCACACCCAACTCTAAACAGCCACCAGACAATGAAATGGCACAGCAAACAGTGACTTGTCCTTGGTTCAATTAATCTTATCTTTAACCAAGTTAAAAGGAAAACAGCCTTACAACCTGCCTCCGGTACACATGAAGGAAGTAGGAGCTCTTCAAAAGGATTCCTGCTCCTGCAGATCAGGCACAGGCTTTCAGAAGAGGAAAATCAGTTATTTCCACACATCTTTTTGTGATGTTCAATCAGGTTTCTGCAACATATAGTGCCTCTGGGGAAGGGAGCAATGTGGACAGCACAAACCAAAGGCCTTCCCCATCCTTAACAGCCCCTGAGCACACAATAATAGGGAGAGGAAAGGGTATAGCAGCAAATTTCACCTGTGCATGGGCACAGCAGGGATCCAGGCTCTGAAACTGAGCCCACAGAAAACTCTGAATAAAGAGAAAATTGTTGGTACAAAATGTAGTAGTATCAGACCTCCCCGCTGGTGGTGAGGCAGCTGTTGCCCTGGGGAAAGAGGATGTGTTTCTCCCCTGCACAGAGGTTGGGATGGAAAGGCACAAAGTTTTTTCTATAAAAAACCAGACTTTTACTTAATCTATGTCTACCAGCAGAGTCTGACTCTCCTGTTGTGCAGCCTAATGCCAGCACACCAGCCAAAAGGGCTAAGGGAAAGGGCCAGGATGTCAGCACAGGTTTGGGATTGCCATCCTTGAGCTCCACCACATGCTCCCAGACCAGTAACTCTGCTCCTTCCCACCAGCTTACCCCATGTATTCCTGCAGCAAACTAAAACCGAGCTGTGAAACAACACTTGGAAGAGAAGACAACACCAAATCAGCCAGGCAAACACTGAGGAGAGGTGACAGTAACAAGGAAGGTTATGTTTAGCCTCACATCTGTGCTGTTTGAAGGCTCTCTTCGAAGGGAGGAAAAAAATAGCCTAAGAATAAATCTTTTACTTGGAAAACATCCAGCCCGGGAATAAAAAACAAGAGTCTAAGAGAATGAGTAATTGAATGGAAAGTGACTGTCGAGCAGGAGAGGTCAAGGGCTGCAGGGAGCACACATGCAGGACCACCAGCATGGGGAGGATTTGGGGAAAACAGTATCTTTGGGGCAGACAGGCATGTTTCTTGCTCCCCTTGCCTGGCTGTCTCACCAAGGCCATCTATTGAAGGGGAAGGAATGAAGCCAATTCCAGTCTTCCCTGAGCTCTTTCACCCAAAAGCTCCACAGAAAGCTACATGCCAGGCAGGAACTGGGAGCTACTGGTGACAGCAGCCCAGCGTGGAGGACATGCAAAGTCACTGAAACTGGGTCTCAGTCTGGAACCAACCTCTTCATGCAGTAGCCTCACATCACAGAGCCCACCTGCACCTCCTCTGAAATGTCCCAGTACTTCCCCCACTATCCTCATTCAGCCCCACCACACCAGATCCCGTTGCAACAGCAAGTGGCAGCACAGTAGCAGCACAGGATTGCAAGCACGTTCACAGCTAATCTTCCAGTATCCCAACATCCACCACGAGCCAACACATCATGGCAGCAACAGGATCCTTCCCTGCCCACTGCACTCCAGTCCTAAGAAAGCAACACCATGCTTAGTTAAACTTCCATGCAAACAACCACCTGGGCCACATAATTCAGCTTCAGATAGGCTTGCCAAGGACATTTTACCATTACTGCCAAGTGACAGATCTGAGCCCCATTGCTTTACAGGTGGCTGCAAATCCAATTTCCTTACCCCCAAAACCAGGAATGTTTCCACCTGCTTCCACCCCCTGCACCCTGTGTAAGGATGGAGAGACTGGCTGAGAGATGAGCTCGAACACCACTTAGCGTTAATCCTCCACGTTCAAATCAGAACCCCAAATCTCTAATTTACTTCATCCTGAAGCCACTTAAATGTAAGCATCACTCCAGGTCCTACTTCTGTATTTATTTTGCTGGTTGCAGATATAATTGTTGTACTAACGGTGCCTGGGTTGTGATTATAAATACCCAAACTCCCACGCCTGTGTATGTGCAGGCACGCGTCCACACACGCTCATTCTTCTACCTCTTGAGAAATGGGCCTGTTCCGCTTTCTTCTGCTACTGATAAAATATTGATTAGGGAATTTGAAAATTTGAAATGATTTAGGAGTCCCTGGATGGGAAACGTAATGTACTGTGCCGGTCGCATTATGAGCCATCCATCACCTGTCAGCAGGCAGCAAGAAAGTGACAGAATCAATACAAACGTGTCTGAAGATGGGTTTAATTCATTTCCCTTCCCCCTCGGGCCATGGCTGGAGCATCCCAGCTGGAGGAGAAGGGAAGCTTGGTAACACCAGCCCAACCTCAACCCACCCAAAGTGCAAGGAGATTAAACTTCTTCCTTGGCAGCCCAACCACAGCAGGGCCAAGGGCCAGGGTGGGTGACCTTGGACTTCCTCCCTGGGGAGCATGGCCAGGCCAGGCAGTCAGGAATTGCTAAGTCAGTCCCTGAGGGCTGCACTGAGCTGCCCTTGTGCCCTGAGTTAACAGAGATCTCCACATGGGTCACAGCACCTGCATGGCTCCTACTAAGGCTGCTTTGACTGACTCAGGCATGTTGTTATTTGCCCCTAAAGCTCCCCATGGCTGGTAATTCCAGCCTCTCCCAGCACACTTTACCCCATGGAACACTCCCAAACATTATTCTGCTTTTGGAGGGATCAGACTGGGCAAAAGAATTCCTCCTTGCTTCCTTACTTCCCTTCTGCATCACACACCCTCAGTCAGTAAGGCCTGATCCAGCTCCTCGTTACACCACAGAGCTCATTCCTTAAGTATGTGTTGTTCTTACTATCAAGAGTTTTAAAATAAAATGAAAAAAGGAGGGGAGTGATACATCATCCTCCTGTATTTTGTGGATGGATTCAATTGGCCTGTGATCCTATTTTGCAGATTCCCTTTGAGCACTGTAATTCATCCTGCAAGGCATTTCAAATGAGACCGGACAGAGCACTGAGGAGTGACAGGACTGAGCACCGTGCTGTGCTCCCAGGAGCAGGGAGGGCGACCAGCCAGGCTATTGCTCATGTGTTATTGGAGTTAATTGTTCCGAGGGCACACCACAGGAGGTGATGGCAGCACAAACAAGCCCAACAGAGTGGCTGTTCCCAAAAGTTGCTCCTCAGACCAAGCCAGCCCACTCTGGACATTAGGCAGCAGCATTAACCCTGGCTGCAGGGCACATGGTGAGGCACAAGGGATGAAGTCAGGGAAAGGAGAATGTTCCACAGCACAAGACACCTTCTGACCTGCCAGCTGTGAGGTGGAAGACCCAAAAACCTGCTGGGTGGGAGCTGCAAGGATCTCCAAGCTTCCCCCTTTACTGGCTTGCTGTCCCAACAGAAAGGAAGGCAGCATGGGCCAATGGATATGGGAGCAAGCACTCATGTTTTGGGCAGCATTTTTCTCCTCTGTTCTTTGGCTGATGATGTGCCTGCAACTATGGCTTCCTGGACAAAACTCTCATTTATTTTGATTTTAATTCCATTATTTAACAGACTGCAGAATCCTTAGCCTCAACTACTGCAACTGTGCAATTCACTCTGGATACATCCCTTCTACCTCACCATCCCTAATAGACTCCATAAATGGTTTCCAAATCCAGCAGAAGTGGTCTATTTGCTGCCTAGTATACCATGTAATCTTTTGCAGAGGTGGTATTGATCTTATTAAAACCTGCAGCCTTTGAGTCCTCAGATGTATCTCAGCATTTGCTCTCCTACAGCAACGCAAAGTGCCTCTTCCAGCCCCACAGCAACAGGCAGGTGATGGCACCAGCCTACACTGACCCTGAGACCAGACGATCACTGCATTCCTGAGAACAATTTAACAGTCAGAAGAGCCATGACTGTAGGGTACTTAGTCAGAAGCAATACCCCGTCTCAAAAAGAAATGTCTGAGTCATTTTAACTGTAAGGGACAGAAATTAGGGACTAATTCAGGCCGTAACAGGTACTGAATGCTGAGCCCAGAAGCAGCTCTGCTCGTGGCTAATGGATTTTGCACAGTGAGACTGGCTCAGGGCTCTCAGCTCATCGCTCCAGGACCCTCACAAGACTCATTCGCAGCTGCTTTGCCAAATTTTCCTCACTCATCCACAAAGGGAGAAACTCTTGAGATTATTTGCACGGTCCTCTCCAAAGAAGCAACCCTTCCCACAGCATACAAGAGATGAGAGGCTGTAGGAGGCTGGGCAAGGAAACAGCATTAAGATGCAAAGCACAAAGTTGGAGCCCTCTGAAAAACATACATATATATATTTATATACATATGCACATATGCAAAGCTCACCTTTTTGGAGGGAAGGCAGCACCACAATGCACTGGAAAGGCAGAGGCATAGGGCACAGTCCAAGCAGATGTTTACCTGACAGAGCACCAGCGCTGGGTTATGTTCCCAGGCTGCCCTGGCAGCGACATCCGAGGAGAGGACAGATGGCAGCTCCACAGCAGAGCATTAGGACCATGACTAGTGTCTTTCTTCTAGACAAGGCTCTGGTGCTGCCAGCTTAGAGCAGTGACTGAGGAAAGGGGTGATAAGTGGCCACTGTCTGGCCCAGAGGCACTGGGGTGCCAAGCAGAGGGGAGAAGAAGGCACAGCTTCCACCCCTCCGACACTCACACCGACCCAGTTGTGTCAGCCCCTCTTCTCAGCCCATCTGTCACCACGCTGGCTCCTGGCGGGGCCTCAGGACCCAGGAAGGGGGCTGCACATGTTGGTCTATTTGTCTTCTCAGGTTGTTGGGACAAGGGGTCTGACAGCCCTATTAGTTATCTCACAAAGCAGAGCCCAAACGGAGACTGGGACAGGGCATAACCCCAGGGAACAGAAGAACACCAAAGCCACATGGCTCTCAGCTCCCCAGGGAAAGGCAAAGCAGCAATACAGCCTGAGAACTGAAAGCCTTGCAAGAAGTACATGGGGAAGAATCCTGGAAGCTGCAGGTTTTAACTTGTCATCTTTCCTTAGCCAAGAGTAAGTTGCTTCTGTTAATAGGTAGCAATCAGCCCTCACTTTTGACACTGACCTTTTCAAGCCCTGTCCTGAGATGTGCCCAGGTCAGGATGTGCTGGGAGACTCAGACTATTCCTATACCACCCCCAACTAACTCTACAGTCCTCAAGAAGGCACATCATTGTTCTGGGAACCAGCCACCCACGCACACACTGCTGTGAGGAAGAAATATCGATCCAACAGCCCAAAGTAGTCATCCACACCCACATGATGCCCACACACCCTGGAAGCAGCAGGGACCTGGATCTCTCTCTACACCAGAGGAGAACCGGGATGTTTACAACAGCCCATCAAAGCACTGAAAGCACCAGGCACAAAGGTTGGATGACTAAGAAGTGTACTACAAGTCCTCAGGACAACATCAGTGGGAGGTGTGGTTTCAGAAAGACAGCAAAAGACGTGCCCTGCTCCCAAAACTGCCAAACCAGTGCTCCTCCAGGCAGTACAACTGTTTCCAGTGCACACCTACACCTAGGCCAGGCATCAAGGCAGCTCCTGACTCCCCACATGAGCTGGTTTTTAGGTAGGGATCTCCACATGAGTGATTATAACGCAGCTAATCACTGCCACTCAAGGCTGCCCACCTGCCCTGCCAATACCTGCAGCAGAGCGGGATCCCAGCCAGCACCAGGTTCAGGATTTACCACAGTCATTCAGGACACAGCCAGAAGCCAGTGACCAAGCAAAGGCTTTGTAAAATGGAGCGTGTCGTGGGTGGGGAGGAGGGGAGACAGCTCTTTGAGCAAGTAATTTCAATTGCCTTGGGAAAACAGGTTGTTAAAATGATGGAAATGAATAGGTTGTTTGAGCAGCATCAGAAATGCTTTCAGAGAAAGCTTCCAGGTAGGAACATTGATTGCAAATACTTATTAAGTGCTCCTTCATTTTCAAAGAGATGTGATACATATGTTTACATATTTTGATACATTTTTATTAATCCTACTTACTGTTTAAGTCTCTAAACCTGCCCAGAAGAACTGTCACCAAGCAACTCCCTGAACGCAGCCTCAACTTCTGCACAGGCAGGCGTGGGCACTGGAGGAGTCACTCGAGCATCCGCCTGTACCGAGGAACACATGGCACCAGTGTTAGACCCGAAATGGCTCTTTTGATCACAGCCTCCCAAAAAGGAGGGTCTCACTTCAGAGGATGCAGGGTAGGGTCACTTACCCATCCTTGTCCACCCATGACAGCTGCCAGCCAAGAGACTGTAGGTCCCTCTAACTCATCCTCCTGTCTCCCACAGCAACCGAGCTGGTGCTGATGGAAACTACTGAACAGAATGTGGAGGTGTCTTCCCAGGACATTTCTCCAGCTCCTTGCAGCTCAGCACTTACAAACTCCCAGGCTGTAAATCACTTCAGGGCTGTGTTTAGGCCCATCATCAAGAGTTATCTGCCATGAAATTGCCAAGTTCCTTTTTAAAGGCTCATGATATTTTTTGGCGGCCACAACATCCCAGGACAAGTTTCCAGGGCTGAATTAGTTCTCACACACACAGAGTATGTAGAGCTGCTTGATTTAAACATGCAGTCCATCATTTTCTTACCCTGCAGGAAACAACAGACAATTTCCTCCTAATCACCTTCTTGGGTGATTTTATTGGTGCCCAAGTTCTCCTCGTTGATGTCTTTTCCAAGCTAGTGAGTCTTGATCTAGGCCACCCTCAGATGGGAGCCGAGACACCATCAAGTTACATAAAGCACAGCTCCTCTCTCTTGCCAATATGTTCTCCGGCAGCAACGTCAGTGTGAGTGATTCCCTGTGCTGGGACAGGTTTTCTCCTCTGGCACTCCTCACTGGAGCTGCTCTTCCAACAGAGAATCTGAAGGTCTGTTTATTTTAAGCAGTGCTTGGGACATGCCCAGGCAGAGGACGCGCGAGGAGGATCCCTGCCCCAGGTCACTGCTTCAGCTAGAGACAAGATTTCCCTCTGAGGAGGCCCGTGCCAGAGGGATACAAATTGTCACCTCCTGGCTTCTTGGTTTCTGTCTAAAGCAGAGACATCATGCTGATGGCCAGATCCCTGCAGGCTTCCACAGCCTCCATCACCCTGCTGGGAGCAGTGGGTCCCGCCTGCCCTCTTTGCAGTAATCCTGCCTGGGGTCTGCAGTGTTCCAGCCAGCCACTGCCCTCCGAGTACCCAGAAGCACAATGATGGTCTGTGAGCTCCACCTGCCACAGAGATCACAGCCAGTCCAGGAACACATTGTGTTTTCAAAAGCAGCAAAATACTGCTGAAAACCACGGTGTGCCACCGAGTTGTGGATTCTTCATCATTAGCACCTCGCCTGAGAGTGCACACAGCACAGCTGGGGCTTGCAGGAGGAAATGGAAAATATCCTCTCTCCACACGCAGCTGTTACAGAACATTTTGTCAGGAGGGGAAACCCAGCAGGTCCCAAAGCAGTGGGGCTCACAGGTGTACGCTGACAGACACAGCACATCCCATGGCCTGCATTCCCTGGCAAACACCTCCTACCAGCTCAAGCACTAAAAAAGCAGTTGCAGCTTTCTACATACATTGCCTCGGTGTTGCAATTTTCATACCATTAAAATAAAGACTCTGGGTAGCAACAAACAGATGTGTTAGGGCATTGAGCTCTAGGCCCTCAGCAGCTCTGCAGGGTTCCAAAATGGAGCCAAACTCTCTGCTATGAAAGCTCAAGTCACCTGTTGGCCAAACCCAGGCTTATGCCTCCGCCACAAACCTTCCACAGACGCCTCTTCCAGATGAGCCAACACATTAGTCCCAGAATGCCATTCCCTGCACAGTTCAATCCTAACCCATCACCTGAAAAGTCCCACTGAGAAGTGTAACAGAGCAACTCTTTTACCAGCAACCAAGCACACCCAAAGCTTTGGGCTTGTCTGTACAGCCCTGGCAGTATTTCCCCCATAGCGGGAATGCAATAGCAGGACTTTACACACACAGAGATCTCATCCCTCCCTCACTGCAACTGTGTGGTCCCAGGGGCCTTAATTATCCAGCATCCTTCTCACAGGGAGCTGCTCTCAGGGAACATTTGCATGTTCAACTCCTCTGGACAGGTTCCGAGGCAGGCAGCTAATCCTCTCCCAGGTCTCAATGTCACATCAATTTCCCATTCCAGGCTGAGCTCTCTCCATCAGGGGTTTTAAACTAATGAGACATACCAAGGCCTTCAACTCTGGGAATATCAAATGCAGTAGGATTCATTTTCATTTGATTTTCATGTGGTTTTCCCTTTGTAATTAACACCAGACAGCACCCAACTTCTCTTCACTCTACCACTAGATACCATCTCTGCTCAAGACAAACATGTCAGGAAAGGTGATACTTCTACCCTATGCTTTCAAAGGCTTCTAATTAATTTTTTTTTGCTTTTTTCTCCCCTCCATGAATATAATCCACACCCTCAAAGTAATATTCAGACCTTTAAATCTCCAAGAGCAGTGGCACAGATCCCTCAGGATCATAGGTACAGCTGCTCCTCCTGCTTTTTACTAATAAGGATTATGCTCCAGGAACACTGGTGCATGGTCACAAGCTCTGAAAGGATTTGGTAGGTCAGTCTTTCCTAAAATCCTGAGGGGCTGAGGATCTCCAGTGTGCCCTACAAAAGATGAGAAGTATGAATCATAAAATCATTAAGGTTGAGAAAGACCTCTAAGACCATGGAGTCCAACCACATCTGTATCCATGTGCACCCCTCTCAAATGCAGCCCATTAGTCTTCCTAAAACAGCAGCTTTTCCACACTGCTAAAACACAACAGCTTGCACTGGCCATAGGCTTGGAGATCACACAACCCAACACCCACCTTTTCTTTTAAGCCTAAATGAGCTCAGGATGTGCCAGAAAAGCAATGCTCCTTCTGATGAGAGGAGTTTAGAACAGTCCCTCAGCACAGCAAGGGGCTGCACAGGAATATTACGTGGTGCAAAAATCTCAGCAGCAAGGGGCAGCTCCTACCAGCACCAGCATTTGAAGGTTTTGAGGAAGAATGTGTATATTTTAGTGTCCATTACCAAAACCAGGCACTTCAAAAATCTTTTGGCCTCAATGCAGCAGAAATCCCTGCCTAAAGGGCTCCCTGCAACCTTTATAGCCAGGGGAAAACCTGAGGCAGGAGAGGAAGATACTGTTCTAAGCAAAAGCAGACCAAGTCAGGTCTGTGTTATGCCAGAGGTGGAGCAAATCTTTCTTCATAGAGAGGAAAATCAGAGTCACCAGCCATCCTCCCCACACAGCTCTCACTGCAGGAACCACAGAAAGGTTCAGAGCAAGATCTGGGGTGCTCTCCCTGTTTTAGGGAGCAATTTTGCTGCAATTCAAGCACATATATTAAATATACTCCTTTTAAAGGCAAAGTGTACTGTGTGATGTATTCTTAATTGGCATATAAAAAGCCTAAATTTTTAAAAAAAGCAACTGTTTTATTCACAAAAGCTCAGTTATCCTAACATTTCCACACCTGTGGAAGGGACTTGCCTGGATTAATGCAGCCTGAAGATTTAAAATCATCCTACATATGTAACAGCCACATCCCATTCCTTATGGTGATTTCCATACCAGCAGCCTAAAAAGACCTTTTTAATAGATGTTGCATCACATCTATTAAACTCACCCAAATTCCACCTTGGAAAATTTACGTTCCATTAACCAGACCATTTGCCACCTGAAGTTGCAAACAACAAAGTCTCCTGCACCTGCAGCACTCAAAACATCCCCTTGTATGTTTGAGGAGTGGATCCCTCCCCTGCTAATGCTGATGGTCCTGCGCCCCTGCTTTGGAAAACGCCAGCCCTGCCTCACATGGCCGGGCCAGGAGCCTGCGAGTTCTGAGTCCCGAGCCGCACCTCGGAGCAGAGTTCACCAACACTTTATTATCACTCCATCACAGAGTTCCCTGAGCTGCCCAGCCGCTCCAAATGAGCCCTCCATGGCCCTGACAGCACCGCAGGACCACCGGGGGTTCATTAATATTCATGTCCCAGTGACACTCCAGCGAGCAAGGAAAGCTCGTTTTCGACAACAGATCATTAAACAGAGGGAAATGAGTGACCTCGTAAGACCAGCTGCGTCACTGATGTCACCGGGAGCTGAAGGGACAGAGACAGGGTCATCACCCAGCACTTCTTTTAATAAATAACAGCTCTAAATGAGCGTGGCCTTGCCATGCCCAGCGGGACCCACGTGAAACTGGAAGCATCACGGTCAAAGATGCCCAAACTGCAGTGCCGGGCACGGCAGTGCCTCCTCTCAGCAACCCTGACACCAGGATGCTGCTGGAGGAAGCAACATCAGGTGAGTAATCCTACATTAAATCACTGCTTTGGGCACAGTTAGCCCAGCCCAGCGAACACACACACACCTCCCTCTAGGGGCGGTAGCACTGAGGAGCACCCCAGGGCTTCCTCGAAGCATCGCAGCTCAGGGTGTTTAGCAGAAATCTTCCCCCGGCAGCGCTACAGCACTCCACGTGCACAGACTGGATCTCGGATTACAGACCCTAATTGCTGCTATCAGTCACGGGAACAATTAGCATCGGGTTAATGCGTTTCCACCGCTCTCAGGAGAGGACGGGGAAGGGAAAAGGAATCTTGGTCCCAGTTTACCTCGAGTTCACCGGGAGGGCATAAGAAAACAACTCACAGGGAAACCTCCCAGGCACCCAGGTTCCCCCAGGATATTCCTACAAATAAACCAAAGGCCCTGCAGATAAAGTCAGCTCCTCCAGCCCCCCTAATCCAAGCAGACAGCCACTCCACACTTCCACAGAAAGAAGACAGTGGAAGATCACCTCTCACAAAAAATGAGAAGCCACCATCACCCACAGACTTTTTTTTCAGCTCCTTCATTGATGTTGATCCCCAGCTCAGGGGCACCAGGTAAGGCTGATTCAGCCTCTGAGCTCTTTTTGACTCCTGATCTCCAACTCCCTCTGTATGGAGATTGCAACAGGCCATGTTGAAGCAAGGAACATCCTGTAGCCCACTGTACATGCAGCTGCACACTGGGCTGCCCTAAGGGGATTTGCAGCACACTCTGCTTCAGAAAAGTTTTCCTCTCTGACTCCTTATAACCTCAAGGGGATCAAGTGTGGAGTCAGAAGCTAAAGATCTGAAGAACAATCCTAAAATAACAGGATTTGTTTCTAAAATTATTTGTCAGATCTGCAACTTTTACAAGCAAGAATCCCCTGCATTTATCATTTTCCTCCAAGAAAAGATTGCCTAAGGAACAGGGCAGACAAATGTTCAGTCTAAGAAAAGCAGAATGTTTAAGGCCCAAGGTAAGAGATTTGCACACTCACAGCCTCTTTAAACCAGCTTAAAAGACTGGGAGGCAGCAAAAAGCCTGTACAAGGCCAAAGGCAACACATTGACCTCCCCAAAAAGGCTGCCCAAAGCATCCTGCACCTGTGATTGAGGGACATAAAGGTGTGTGGGTGCAGGGCTGCAGGGCTGCTGTGAGAACACCCAGCAGGGTGGGGGTCCCTCTCCCTGCACCCACAGAGGCAGAAGCATCCCAGAACAAAGAGATCTTTCCTCAGGAAACTCACCGTGCTGCTGTGCGGGGTGAGCCAGGCTGACTGCATTCCAGGCTCTGCAGTCCTGGGAGTCAAACCTCGAGATGAGGGGCCCTGGAAGGAAGAAGGAAGAGCCAAGTGAGAGCACCTGTGTCTGCCCAGGCAGGTGCCCCGAGTTTGCACAGACCTCAATACTCGGTTGTTGTTAAAAGCCAACAGGCCCAGCACTGCCGAGGCTGCAGATCAGGGGAGGATTTAAAGCCACCTGAGTGCTCAGTCACTACCCCTGCCCTCACAGCCCATCCCCGGGGCTGCCCAGACCCAACCCCACAGCCCAGCACGGGCAGGGTTTGGCCCCACAGCCTGCTGCTAACAGAGCTCAGACACAAACCTGGCACCATACAGCACCATCCCCACACTCTGTCACAAGTGGGTCCCAGCCCCACAATCTGTGTGGGCAGGTTTTGGCTCCCCAGCCCCACAGCCTATTGGAAGCAGGGCTTGGACTCACAGTCCATCACAGGCTGGTCATGACTCCCCCCAGTCTGTCATGAGTGGGTCTCAACCACACAGCCAGGTTTCAGTCCCATCTCTACACACAGTCAAGCAGGTTTTGGCCCCACAGACCATCACAGTGGGGCCTGGCCCCACAGCCCACAGCCCCTCAGGCTGTGGCCCCACAGCCGAGCACAGAGGGGCACAGCCCCATAGCCTGTGGCCCAAGAGCCCCTCACAGAGGGGCCCCAGCCCCACAGCCCAGCACAGAGGGGCACAGCCCCATAGCCTGTGGCCCAAGAGCCCCTCACAGAGGGGCCCCAGCCCCACAGCCAGGGACAGAGGGGCACAGCCCCACAGGCCATGGCCCCACAGAGGGGCCCCGGCCGCACAGCCCGTGGCCCCACAGCCTGTCACAGAGGGGCCTGGCCCCACAACCCACGGCCCCACAGTCCCCCACGTGTGGTGCCCCTAACCCTTCACCGCGCACAGCCAAATGGGCGGGCGCCGATTAGCATAGCCCGCAGTGCACGCTGGGCAGTGGGAACGCCTCACCCTGATCTAGAAGAAGCGAAATCGCCGAGGCTTTATATAGCGCCAGGAAGCGGTACTGCAGCGTCCGGGGGAAGCTCACCGCCGAGGCCAGCACGGGGTGCGCGTCACCCTCGCCCCGCCTCGGGGAAGGTCTGAGGGAAGGGCCGCCCGCGGCCCCAGCAGGGCCCCGCCCGCGAGGGGCGGGTGAGCCACCAGCAAGGGGGGGCGCCGCGCGGGCCGGCCCGGGCAGGAGACGCCGCGGCGGCTCCCAGGGAGCACCGGCCGATGCTCGTGGCCCCGCGGCGCTTTGAGACAGACTCACGGCCAGCAGCGCTGAGTCCAATGGGTGAGGTGGGGCAGCGCCCCATAACCCAATTCAGACTACTCTCCCCCGGACACCTTTTTGCCATCCTTTTCGTCCACATCTCTCTTCTTTCATGCTTAAGTTAGTTTGGGTTTTTTTTCCCATCGTTTTCGTCCTCCATCTCTCTTCTTTCATGCTTAAGTTAGTTTGGGTTTTTTTCCCATCGTTTTCATCCTCCATCTCTCTTCTTTCATGCTTAAGTTAGTTTGGGGTTTTTTTTCCCATCGTTTTCGTCCTCCATCTCTCTTCTTTCATGCTTAAGTTAGTTTGGGGTTTTTTTCCCATCATTTTCATCCTCCATCTCTCTTCTTTCACACTTTGGCTTTTTTATCTGCCCCGTACTTACAGACTTTGTAACCCAGTTCAGACTACTCTCCTCCCCATGACACTTCTTTTCCTTTCCCATCCTTTTCATCCTGCATCTCTCTTCTTTCATGCTTGAGTTTGTTTGGGTTTTTTTCCATCATTTTCGTCCTGCATCTCTCTTCACACTTAAGTTTTTTCTCTGCCCCGCACTTACAGACTGTATAACCCAATTCAGACTACTCTCTCCCGGACACCTTTTACCCATCCTTTTTGTCCTCCATCTCTCTTCTTTCATGCTTTAGGTTTTTGTTTTGGGGGTTTTCCCCCATCCTTTTCATCCTGCCTCTCTTGTCTTTCAAGACAAGAGAGATCCCAGAGAGATGGCTGAGAGGGGACCTCATCAATGTCTGTCTCAGTGTCTGCAGGGAGGTGTCAGAGGATGGACCAGGCTCTGCTCGGGAGTGCCCAGCAATGGGACAAGAGGCAACAGGGAGAAAGTGATGCACAGCAAATTGCACATGAACAAGAGAAAAACTTCCTGTGCAGTGACACAGAACTGAATAGAGACCAGAGAAGGTGTGGAGTCTCCCTCACTGGAGATATTCCAGAGCTGTCTGCACAACATCAATCCTATACCATGTGCTCTGGGGTGCCTCTGCTTGAGCAGGGAGGTGTGACCAGAAAAGCCACTGTGGTCCCTTCCAGCCTGACCCATTCTGTGAAACACCAACACCATGCCCATGTATTGACTTTAACCCCCCCAAATCTTATTTTACAGCACCCCCCACCAAATGAGTGGCAGAGGCTGGACCTGCAGCACCCAGATACCTTTCTTCATCATTTCACCCTGGTTATTGACTTAAACCCCCAAAACCTCTGCTGTCCCCCACTTTGTTTACTGTAAAACCTCCAGTCTAATTTTACGAGACTCCTCACCAAATGGATAGCAGCACCCAGGAGAGCTTTGTTGGTTTGTTTTTTTTTTTTCTGTGTGTGCATCTCCAAAACCTTCTGCATCATAGAAGAGACTTGAGCCCCCTCACCTGGTGCCTTATGAGGGTCTCCAAACCTCCTCTAAACAGGCTGCACACCCATTCTAAACCCACTACCAATAATTCCACCAAATCTGCACACAGTGCTACACCACCAGACAGACACAAATCCACTCTAGTAACTCCCAATCTGCTCAAGGAATTTGAACACTCACCCTTTGGCTCCTTCCTGCTCCAAAGACCCCAGGTGAACTCACCCAGTGCCAGCTGAATAACCAGAGAGGGAAGAGAGGCTTCACAGGTAGGGTCCCACCTGAGTCACCAACTGGTTTATCCCATCCTCCACCATGTATTAACTTTAAACCCACAAAACTCCCCCTTATTGTACAATATCCCCCCACCCAAACAGGTGGCAGACACTGCCAACCTCTGCCACACCCCTCCCTCCCCCTCCAGAATAACCACAAACACCATTTTTGGTAAAAAATTCCTGCAATTGATATGTGCCACCCCTTCCCACCACCTCACAGAGGGTTGGGGTAGCGGCGCTGGGAAAGCAGCCTGGGCTGTGTGGGTCTGGCAGCAGCAGTGAGCTGGGAAACAGAGAGAAAGACACTGTGTAAGGGTGGGTTGTACCCCAAAACATGGATTTGCTGTCATCAGGATGCAGCCACAAATATCCCCCTCCCACCCACTCCCCATTAATCTTTCATCACTGTCCTCCACCATTTTACCTTCTTACAAAACTCTTTATACCCAGGGCTGGTATCCCCTAAATTCCCCTGCCCACAGCAGATTGCCTGCAATCTGACATCACCCCAAAAGCCATCACCTCTCCAAACCCAGTAGCTGCCTGACCCCCAAAGCCAAGAACCAACCCCAGCCCCCATCCAGCACCCCTGGAAAGAAGCCCAACTTTCAGGGCTTCCCATCTTGGCAAGATGCCCTCACCTGAGACACCTGGGCAGGGTTGTAGAGGGGGATTGTCCCCAAGGGTGGGAGAGGTGGGAGAGGTCCAGGATAGCCTGTCTGGAAGGGGTGAAGAGAAAGAAATTTAACAGCCATCCCCCAGTTTTGGAGCAACTGCAAGCAGAGAGGTGTCCTGAACACCCCTCATCGTGCACAAACACATCTCCCTCCTCTCCTCACCTGCTGTCCCGCTGACTGCCCTCCATCCCTGTCCTGTGAGCCTGCCACCTCCAAGGACACTGGACTAAAACCAAAGGTATTTTGAACCTGCATTCCTCCTAGGACAAGCAACAACAACCACCAAAAACTTAAGAGAAACTTCTAAAAGGCTATGGGGGAGAGGGGTGAGGGGACACACACAGCATTTACCAGGATTTCTGGAGAGAGGCTGAGCCAAAGGAGTTGTCCCAGCTGTGCGAGGAGTATCGGATGGGGATGGCGATGTCATCTCCTGAAACCACATCCACTTGTTTAGAGCAGAAGCTTCTTGTGTGGTGAGAAACCCCCTGCACCAGATACCACACCATCCTTTTGGGGTCCTGCTCTGCACCCACCCTGCTGGAGAGGTGCCCCAGGAGCTGCACGAAATTCACATAAAAAGGGGCTACAGGGTCAGGGCAAACAAACCTGCCACAAAGGTAAACCACCCTAGAGCTCAAAATGATACAGGAGGCTGGACACTGAGCCTGGGTATGGCATGAGAGGCCAACAAAGTCCACAGGTCTCCCTCTGTTCTTCATCTCCTGCTAGTTTGGGGAGAATATCCCAAAATTTCCTGCTCTGGGACTGTAGGTCTTTCTCAACCAGGAGAGAGCTTTCAAGGGAGGATCTCACTCCAAGCCCACCCTCAGGGATGTGACACCCTGAGGACTTGGCCAGGACTGGGGTGACCATGCATGGCTGCTTCTCCCTTGCTGTTGTGTTCCAATTAAAGAGGTTTTCCCATCCTTTCAGCTCCTGAAACCTGCCAGAGTAGTGCCACTCACAGCTGTGTTCTGCTCCAGCAGAGGGTGAGCGATCCCTGTGGAGCTTGCCAAGGGCTCAGAGGACCTCCCACATCAAAGAAGCTTTAAAATTTACAATTACTTTTAATCAAGGATTCACTTCCAGGCTAAAAGAGCTCCCAGTCCTGCTCTGTCTCCACACAGAAAGGGACATGGCACAGCCTCTGAATGAGTACAGAGGGAGAAGCAGCAGGTGATGGGGAGATATCACCAGGGCCAGGACAGCATTTTGTCCCCTACCTGTGGTTCTGACGTGGAGGAGTCCGAGTCTGTCTCAGACATGGCTTTGGAAGAAGTTTCCTTGGTGGGTTTCGACCGAAACCAGCCAAACCACCTGAATCCAGAGCTCTGGAAAACAGAGGTTGTCACAAAGGTAAAGAGAGGGAAAGGATGAGAAGGTGAGAATGCCATACCCCCTCAGACACCTGCTGGGAGTAGGCACCATTTTGCCAGGGGCAAGGCTGGCACCAGGGACAGGCAAGCTCAGAGCATGAAGCTCACACCGGCTCTGGCGTGCTCACCTTGTCCTCATGCGGCTTCTCCGCCTCCTCCTGGGCGGAGTCCTCGGCTGTGCTCTCCGAGGAAGCACGGCTGTCATCCAAGGAGACAGTGGAGGTGTCTGACACAGTCCGAGTCCTTGTCTGTAGCTCCTCCTGGCATCAGAGAATGAAGCTGCCACGTGCTGTTCCCAGAAGAGCCTCACAGAGCATGGTCAGAGTGCCCCTGGGACTCCTCCTTGCCAGAACTAGTGGAGAGCACCCCCAGGGAACATCCCTTACACAGTAGCGGGGGAGCAGGAGCACACACAGCAGGGTAAAGCCAAGCACGCCAGTGGTGGGAGGCTGTAGAGGGCTCCCCTAATCCTTCAGGTCCCCCAAAGGGACAACTGACACCATGGATGGGAGGATTCTGTGTGAGTTCAGTGCATGGAATGACAAGCCAGCAAGTCCCAAATCCCCCCAGGACACACAATGGGATGACCCCTCTGACTCACCTGCTCTGCTGGGAGGGCTGGCTGCACCCTCCTGGGGGACAGCAGGTCACCCCAGGGCTCCCCAGGTTCTCCTGCAGAGCAGAGGGAAGGACACAGTCAAGGTTTAACCCAAGGAGCTCTTACGAATCCATCAGAGGTATTTCCAGTGCCTCTATCATCCCATCCCAGAGCACAGTCACCCTTGTGGTGGTCAAGATGTCTCCCAAGAAATGCAAAGGGCCATTCTGGTCCCTGTCCCTGCCAGCACCAGGGAGGTTAAGGCTGAACTGGTGCATCTTAAAGGCAACTTCTAAGGAAGAAATTCCTCCCTGTGAGGGCGATGAGGCCCTGGCACAGGTTGCCCAGAGAAGCTGTGGCTGCCCCATCCCTGGAAGTGTTCAAGGCCAGGTTGGAAGGGGCTTGGAGCAACCTGGGCTGATAGAAGTTGTCCCTGCCCGTAGCAGGGGTTGGAATGAGATGAGCTTTAGGTGCCTCCCAACATTCTGTGATTCTGTGGTTTTTATAGGGAAACAAGGCAGCAGAACTCACCTGCTGGTGGCACTGGCTGTGGAGAAGACTCAGCGAAACCCCCTCCTGGAGGGGTGGCCATCCCTTGGGGGGCTATGGGAGGCTGCAGCTCTTGCCCAACACCGAGCATCGGCAATGCTGTGGCCTGAGCAGGTCCTGGGGACCATACTGTGGCCTTAGCAGGTGCTGGGGACCAGAGGGACACATCCTCCTGGGAGCTGGGTCCTTGGGGTGGCACAGGCTGGGACCACTGGTCATACTGGTAGCCTTCACTCTGGGAAAGCTCATTGCCAGGCTCTCCATCTGCAAAAAAAAAAAAACCACCTCAGAAATTTACAATTTTTATAATGTTTATAATTCCATCAGGCTATTGCAGGGAATTCTTGCCTTCTCCCTTACACATCAGCAGGAGCTGGGGCAATGAGCAAAGACACCAGGAGCAAAGGAGCTCAGAAGGGGAATGCCATGGAAGCAAAGAGCCCACGAGCTACACACACCAGCAGTTCAAAGGAGCCTGGGGCCTCCAGCCTGTTCCTCCATTCCTGCTGCACACTCTGAGCAGGAAAGAAAATTCACCAGGAAGCTTTATTCCCATTCCACAGCAGCATCCATGGATGAGTTTCTTGCTTTAAGCAGATTTATTCAGGGCTGGTTTTCTGTTTCAAAGGCTGGTTGAGCAAGTGGGGTTTGTTTTATTTAACACACACATTGGTCCCAGGTGGGAGTCCTGCTTATTACACCTTGACAGCCTCCTGCCAGAAACATGCTGGGCACTGGGAAATTTCTCTCCCATTGCCTTGAGACATGGCAGGCAGGACCCAGATCCCGTAGGGAAAGACCGTGGCACCTCTTGGATGCAATGCTACCAAACCCTTTGCTTCCTTGCCAGCACTGCCTCCAGCTCACTCAGGATTGGCTTCAATGAGCTGCTCCCTCATGGCCTGGAGATGCTTGAGATCCATAGGGAGGAGGATGGATGCTCAGCTTGATGCTGCCTGGCAAGCTCAGCTGGAAAAAGTCAGGGAGGACAGCCCAGGCAGTAAGGATGGAGAAGGAGGTAGCTGTGACCATGTGGATCCCAGCTTGGCACCTGATTTAGGCTTTGTCTTTCCAAGATGGATAGATTCAGCAGCAAGCCAGCTTTCTCTGCGTGCAGGTCCCTCAGGTGGTGACTCTGGATGGCCTTCACAATGAACAAATGGGCCAAGCATTGGCAAAGGGAGCTGCAGAGACCACACAGAGCAGACCTGATTGCTTGGAGAAGCCAAGCCAATGGGATCATCACACCTGGGACTTCCTTCCAGGGAAGGAAGAGCATAGCCTCAGCCCTGATAGCAGCAGAAGGCAGTCAGGATTGATGATCCTTTTTACTGCCCGGGAGAGCTCTTTGAAAGGATGTTTGGCAGCAGCAGCAGGGAAAGCTGATAGAAAGCAATGTCTTGAAGGAATTAGTCTTGTTTCATCCTGTCTGCACCAGCCTCTATTCTCCACCCTTCAGTGCCAGCATTCCCAGCAGAAAGCCAGAGCCAAGCAGCAGCAAGGAGCAATAGGCTGTGTGCAGGGGTTTCCAGCTCATAGACATGGATGCAAAGCAATGCTGATGGGTCACCAGCCCCTTCCTTCTCTTCTGTGGGACATCCCAGTGGAAGCACTGCCCAACTGGGAAAGGAAAGCTCTACGGCTCTTGCCGTGACAGCAGGGAGGGGTCATGTCACTTATCCTGGTGTCTCTTGGTCCTCTGGGTGAACTGATGCTGAAAGGGACTCTTGGGGTCACTGAGAGGCAAAGCAAAGGGAGCCAAGAGGCAGCAGGGAGGGGGAAATGCTGGGGCTTCACCAACAGGCATCCTGCAGCTCTGCACACAGCAGGATGAGCTCCTTCCCAATTCCTTCACTCTCTAAGTGTGAAATCCCCTTAGTTCAGCTCCAGTTTGCACCCTCACAGGACTGCCTGGGAATGGGGCCATCTGTCCTAAGGCTCAGCCAGGAGGCACAGTCCTCATCCAGCAGCCACACCCAGCACCTATTCTCCTCCCATGGCACCCACGGGGGCTCCTAAAGCTGTGCTAATTAGGCCCAAATTGCTCAGACTTTGCATGAGGACATGAGTATCAACCCCTCACTTTGCAGCCCATGCCTGAGAGATGGATCCAGGCAGGAGCAGCCTTGGAGCTCTGGGGGGATGCAAGAAGCAAGAAGTAGCTGCTGGAGAAAACCCCAGGAAGTGGGGAGTTGCTTCCCAGCCCAGGACAGCACAATGCCACATATGGAGAAGCCTGTTGGGACCACAACCTCCTGCTTCATTGTCTTTACCTGCTGTTGAAGAAACAGCACAGGAGAGCTCTGGCTGAGTGGGTGCCACCTCTGGAGGAAGGTCATCTTCCACCTGCAAGGAGTCAGAGGGAGAACATGATAAAACAAAGAGAAAAAAGGATGGCATAGAGCAAAAACTAAGGAAACCACAAAGCCAGTGTAAAGGAAAGCATGCTGCTTGTGGGTCTGGGGCTCATGGCCTGCATCAGACTGCAGGAGAGACCCACACCAGCATGGACACAGCTCTATCCCAGCAAATGAGGGGAGCTGCAGCACCACTGAGAGCATTCAGGAGGGGAAATTATATGGAAAATGTCACCAAACCGAAAGCAGGCAAGAAATACGAAAAAAGAGCGTTAATCAAAGGCTCAGACAGCGTTAAAGGACCCAAGAGTATACACAAAAGGTGACCCCCCAGTGGCCTCTGCAACATCCACCCTGGAAGGGGAGATCTTCACTCCCCCACCAGCTCCCTGCCTGCCCTCCTTGAGCCAAAACAAGAAGTGTTTTTCCTCATGTGAAGCTCTCCAGCCTCAGGCACTGTTCACACTGAAGCTGCAGGTCCCACAGCAGGGACTACAACTCAGAGCTCACAAACCAAGAGAAAAGACAGCAGGGCAACAACAGCCTTTGAACCTCCATCCCCATCCCCTTGGAGGAGGATGCTCCTGCAGGCAAACCACAACACAGACCAGCTGTCCCACCACATGCTCACTCCTCCTTACCTCCCACTCCCGGCAGCAGGCTCGGAGCTGCTCCAGCCAGTCAGGCTCCAGGGTCTGGTCCTGCTCTGGCATCTCCAGGAGCAGAGGGTCGGACAGCTTCAGCCGCTCGGCCAGCTGTGGGGTCAGGAGGACAACAGGAATCGTCACATGTCAGATCCACAGGGATCAATAACACATGGCTGGGCTCAGGGAAAAATTGCTTCACTTCATAATATGGGGGTAAAAGTAACACCAGCCTCTTGTGCAGGATTTGTTCCCTCTCCCACATTGCCACAGAGGTGCTGGCCCACCCTGTGCCCTGCAGAGAGACTCAGCAGATCCACAGAGATCCCAAAATACCTGCGGCTAAGACGCTTCTCACATCAAAGAGGCATGTAACTATCATCCTTTTCTTCAAGGAAAACAACTACTTTTAATCCCACCTAACACAGCCAGCCCAGGGCACTGCCAGGTTTGCAGGACACCCCACCAGGAGCCCTGGAAAGGACCCCAGCTTCCAGGGCTATATATCAGCCCCTCACTTACCCCCATGAGGATGGATGGGAGCTGGTGTTTGTCTGATCTGTACTTACAAATCTCTGAGAAGATTTCACAGCCTCCCAGGCCTGTCCTGATGCTTAACATCCTTAGAGCTAAAGAATTTTGTCTTAATATCTTAGTGAAATCTTCCCTGCTACAAATTAAGCCTCTCTATCCCTGCTCCCGTGGCAGCTGCGGGGACAGCCAGGCAGCATCCCCAAAGAGCAGCCTCCTCCGTGCCACAGGGCTGTTATCACAGCCCCCATTCCCCTTCCTCCCTCAGCATATCTTCCCTAGAAGAAATAACCCCGAGGCCTTCTTCAAAGGTCATTTTCCCCTCAATCTCTTATCACCCCAACTCTCCTCTTCTGCACTCACTCCAATTTGGTCCTGTCTCCAAATCAACATCCCAAACAGGACAGAGTGCCCCAGCCAAGAGACCCCTTGAGACCCCAGAACAGGGGGATTATCACCTCCTTGTCTCAGACATGCAGTTTTTGCTCTTAAAACCCTGAATAGCCCTGTAACATTGGTTGATTTTTTTTTCCTTTTGTATCAGCATCCTGTTATGCTGCTGCTCAGTATTTTTTCTGTGCACCACTATCTCCCCCAGGTCCCCCTCTGCAGTATTGCTGCTCCGTGTTTAATTCCTCCTGCAAAACAGGGGTTCTGCTGCCCTGGCTGCAGCCATGTCAGTGACATGGGGCCCCAACAACCATCAACGGAGCAAGAGGCTCTTCTGGGGCAACCCAGAAGTCCAGGGTGAGATGGAAAGCTCCCTGCAGAGCTAAATCCTAGTCTGGAGAAATTGCTTAGACAAGAGTCCGGTTTTAAGCCAGGTGGATGGTGGGAGATGACACTCAAACCACTGCTTCTCATCCACATTTTTACTGAATTTTCTCTTACTGGTATCAACCCACTTATTGGATGTTTTTCAAGTTGTCCCTCAGTTCCTTCATCCTCATTTATCTTCTACACTTTGCTGCAACAAGAGCTACCAAAGACCATCTAGGGGTGACTTTGCAGGTCAGCCATCCTCCACAGGTCCCACACCAGTCCTCCTCAGACACTTCCTTCTATTCTTGAACTTTCAAAAAACAAAGACCAAACTAGCACAAAACACACTTCCCAACTCTTCCCAGTGTTACAGCAAGACACAACCTGCACAGCCAGAGCCCAGCCTGGGACAGGAACTGGCCATGGAGAGCAGAGTAACCCAGCACTCAGCCAGGAGTCTGCACTCCCTACAGACCTACTGTCCCACCTCTTTACAAACACACCTCTGTTCATCCTAAATCAATTGCAGGAAAAAGGAAATTATAAGCATGATTACTCCTAAACGGGAGGAACGTTTAATCCAAAAGCTAATGTGCACTTTGATCCAATATTAATGAACCAGCACCTGGTTGTATATAGTCCCCAGCTTCAAAAGAGGGGAAGTCTTAATCAAACACTAATGTGTATCATAATTTGTAACACAGTCTAAAACATCAAAGACAAGAGCATCTATGAATGCACTAGTTTTTCAGATGAAAGTGTTTTCTCCCAGGAGAAGCATTATCCCCAGCAGAACAGCAGATCTGAGAGGCTGTTAGACAGTAAATAGGCTTCGATGATGGGGATGGAGGGGCTGTGCCAGCCAAGTTTTGGGTGATTTTGGCAGCACCCGCTTCAGATGGGCATCCTTGCTGCCCCTCACCTCACAGCACCACGGCTTTTGGCCCTTTCATAGAATCACAGAATGGTTTGGGATTGGAAGGGACCTTAACAATCATCTCATACCAAAGCCCTGCCACAGGCAGGAACACCTTCCACTACACCAGGTTGCTCCAAACCCCATCCAACCTGGCCTTGAAGGATGGAAAAAGGCTCAAGCAGCCTCAACACTGCTCTGGGGATGTGCATGGAGAGGGGAGACCTGGTCTTTTTACAGCTCACAACCTTCCCAGGAAACCTGGGACACTTGGCTTCACCCCTCCCTGCCCCAGCTCCTGCTCATGAAGCAGAGGGGCTGCTCTTGGTGCTACAAGCTGGGATATGCGCCTAGTCACTGTCACCCCAAAAATACCCCCAGCAGGTAAATGGAGTCATGGGTGATATGCTGGAGGGGAAATGTGAAGCACTCACACTTCAGCTTCTTAAGTCTGTGCCATTTACAAGTTCAGAGAGCCCTCCAGAATCAAAAGCATCCTTTGTTTCCAAATAACTCTGCTCCTACTTGTAAACATAATACCTTTGTTTTCTACCTTAAATCCATGGGGTTTAGAGACCCCAAAGAGGTCTTGGCTTTGCTGTTCTTGGCACACACCAGCCAGCAAACCCTGGGGGGCTGCTCAGAGCTGCCAAGCACCTCCAGCCATGGGAAAACCCAAGGATGCTTCTCACTGTACCAGGTGGGTATCACACCCTGATGAGGATGGACGATGTCCCAGACTCACCTTCACCACCTGGTGGGCCAGGACAGGGTGGGTGGCCGGGTCCTGGTGCAGGAGCACCATGGAGATCTGCTCACAGTACTGCAGGGCCTGGGCTGAGAGTCCATAGTCAGCCAAGCGGGAGGCATAGAGCAGCTTGTACACCTTGGGAGAGGGAAGCAGAGCAGCCACAGGTGAGTGAGCAGGGAGAGGGACATGCCTGTGGATGCCCCTGCCACAGCACATCATGCCAGTATGACTGGAAACACCCTGCTCATGACCTGCAACTTGGGGTCACTTCCACCCATTCCCATGGGGGCATCCAGCCCCACTCCATGAACCAGGCATGTGGTGGGGAGAGCACAGCAGCTTCGTAGGATCACAGAATGGTTTAGGTTGGCAGGAGTCTTTAAGATCATCTATTTACAGTCTCCCTGCCATGGGCAGGGATACCTTCCACTAGTGGGAGTTGCTCAAAGTCCCATCCCAGCCAGCCTGAGCACTTCCAGAGGTATATCCAACCAACCCATGCAGTGCCCAAGGCAGCAGCAGCCAGGTGCTGATATGCAATAGGAAAAGCCCACTCACTACCCAGAGAGCAGGAAGGAGACCAGACCTGAGCAAGCACTGATCACACACACTGTGCACCTCAGAATCTGACCTGGACAAGGTCCTCAGCCAAGGCAGCATCCCCATCACTCCCAAAGCCCAACAAGGGAACAAGCCTCGGGAGCAGTCTGAATCCCTGGCTTCAGGGGCATGTGTGCAAGTTTTGGGGCACATCTGAGCTGCTGCTCAAGATGTACTTGAGCATCTCCACTACCTGGAAGGGGAGCAGGAAGGATTCAGGCTGTCGTAGCTGCTGGCAGTACTCAAAGATTTCCATCCTCTGGATGGCCTCTGTCCTGGCAAACTGGGCAAATGCCTGGCTGCAGAGAAGAGTAGGGTCAGCAAGCAAGAGCAGAGGTCCCTGCCCAAAAAGCCCCACATAGCTCACATTAACAGCAGAAGGACCCCAAACAGGGATTGCTTTTGCATAAAAGTGAGATCCCAGGGATGGGGAGAAGGTGGGACAGGTGCCTCTGGCAGGAGCAGCAGCCTCCTGGGCTCGCTCACCGGTGGCTGCTGCCCAGCAGGGCCATGCGGTCTGCCTTGTTCCCGAAGTAACCAAAAGGAATGTCTGCCATCAGGTAGCAGAAATGAGCTGCTTCAACTGCTCCCTTGCTGGCTGGATAGGAGGAAAAAGGCAAACATTTAGTCCTGAGACATCACCACATTGCTTTGGAGACCCCCAAGCTCACACAAAAGCCATAACCCAACTGCCCCACTTCCCTTCCCTGCCCACACAGATCTTGATCCCTCCCCTCCCCTTCTACCTGCTTTTGTCCATTTTCCCTGATTGGTGCTTTCTGTACCTCAGTTTCAGTTCACTGGTAGAACTTGGGGAGCCTGAGCAGGGTCCAGCTCCAACTCTGATACAGTGCAGGTGCCCACCCCCTATTACAGCTGCTCCCAATGGTCTCAGCTCACCCAAAGTGTCTCCCATGGTGACGATGGCTCGGTGGTTCAGCTCCATGTCCCCAACCTTGTTGGACAACATCACAGCCAGATGGGGCCTCCAGTCACCCCACGTGGCATCACCACAGCACTGGAGGGAGACAGGAGGAGAGTGAAGGTGAGCAGAGATGGTCACCCCAAGGTGGGTGTCACTGGTAGGTGACAGCACAGGGGAACACACGCCTCCTGCTCACAGACCAGTGCTGCCTGAGGGATCCTTCCTGACATGAGCTGGAAGAGCGTCTGCAGGGGGTCATGGGTGGCCAGTGTGCTGGTGAACCTGCAAGGAGACATCAGGGAAGGGCTGTGGTGCTGAGACACCAAACCCTCATTCACCTCCAAGGGCATGTCCCAAATGTCTCAGGAAAGAGGTGTCCTGAGGGGCTTCCCAAGGAATCCTAGAATGGGTTGGGTTGAAAGAGACCTTGAAGACCATCTAGTCCCGCCCCTCTCTCCAGGGCAGGAGCACCTTCCACTATCCCAGGTTGCTCCAAGCCCCATCCAACCTGGCCTTGAACACTCCCAGGGATGGGGCACCTGCAGTTTCTCTGGCAACCTGTGCCAGGGCCTCACCAGCTGCACAGGGAAAAATTTCTTCCCAATATCCAATCTAAATGTACTCTTCTTCAGCTTAAGCCATTCTCCCTTGTCCTATCTATCCATGCCCTTGTAAAAAGAAGGCAGAAAGGATCATCAGCCCACGGGGATGATGATCTGCATTACCTCCAGAGCAGGCAGGTCTCCAGGACAACACAGGATAAAAACCTCCTTAAAAGGATTTGGGTTCCAGAAGACAGAAAATTTCTACTTAACTCTCCCTGAAGGGATCAGCCCAATCCAGACTAAGTACGTTAATTCCACCAGAAAATGCTCATACAAGTGGGATGAACAGCTGGGACCAGGCTGGATCACAGTGAGGATGGCTCAGCTCCCCCTGCCCCATGGCTGCCTTTCCTAGGGCAGCAAAGGTGAAGCAAAAGACTCAGAATAAACCAACCCCACATCTCTAGGGAATGGCTTTTCTCCTGCTTTCCAGCCCTCCCTTGGTTTCTCCTGTCCATTGAGAAACCCAAAGGGTCAGACCCATCTGGATGGATACCCCCTCCCCTCTTTGCCCCCTCTGAAAGATTCCATCTGAAATCAAAGCTCTTTTTCTGGTTTTCAGCTGGGGCTGAGGGCACCAAAGGGAAAACAGGCTTGGCAAAGCCAGGCATGGACCACCATACCCTGCTCTGGCTTCTCCAGCTTACCCAGTGAGCACCCAGCTGTAGGTCCGAGAGTCCATCTTGCTGGAGAGGAAGAGGGCATGGCCCCACAGCTGGTTTCTCATGGCCCAAACCAGAGCATCCTGCAGCCAAGGGGAAGGAGAAAAAGGGTTTGCATTAACTGCTTTCCTGCCCTCCTCCACTGCCAGGGGACCCTCTGCTCCCCCAGCTCAGAGAAGAGCCCATAACTGCTCTGCCTGTAATTAGTATCCTGCAAAAATCTCTTCCAGGTTCACAAATATCCCTTTATCTTTTTACCTTGAACAATTACAAGAACTTGGACCTTCATGGCAATATGGTCACTCATGGATTTCCAGGAGTCCTGATTTTCCAGCAGTCTGTGCTGCCTGCTAGCTCTCAATGCCACCACTGTGGGATGCCAGCCTGGGCACTCAAATGTCTCTGCATCCAACCCTCCTGCCTCCTCCTAGTGCCTTAGGTATCCCTGCAGATCACACAGCTGCAAATGGGGCTGGAACTAGAGGACCTTTAAGGTCCTTTCCAACCAAAATCATTCTAGGAGTCTATGAAGCCAAATGTGCAGTGCTGGTAAAAGCCTCTGCACCTCATTTTCACTTGGGTCCCCCATCCCAGTGGTGACAAATCACTGCCATAATCCCTGTTATACAAAGACAACTTGAAGGGTTGATCCCACAACAACCTCTTGGCCACCCTTCCCTTTAAAACCAGCCTAAAGAGGCCAAAGAGAAAACTCTCAGACCCATGTCCTGGGTCCCACTCACCACTTACTTTCTTCCTGCCGTAGTAGAGGAGCTTGGTGAACTTTTCCACTATCTGTGCCTGTGTCTCCACCACGGGAGGGACCTCCCCAGTGATGAGGTCCAGCGTCCCCGGCTGCCGCGACATCCACTCGTCATCTGTCAGGCCCACCAGGTTGGCCGCAGGCTCTTGCCTCCTGTACCTGTCCTGGCGCCTGCAGTCCTGCATCAGCAGCTCAGCTGTGTCTGAGCCCACCATGGACTGGCAAAGGGAAGCAATGAGGCACATGGAGGCTGTCCCACCAGCACAGGGTGATGGCACTTCCAGTCTGACACCCTCACACCTGTGTCCTCATCCCAGCTGTCCTAGTTCAGCAGGTGGGACCAGTTTATCACTGTGTGGGTGTGACCAAAGCTGTGGATTCTACACCCTCGATTCATTCCCATGAACTGTTACCAATGGACCATTTGCAGCAGCTGCCCAGGACACACCTGACCCCTCAGATGAAAGACACCTGTGAGATAAGAGCTTTGATAACTCTCCTCCAGGGCGTCATTGGCATGTCCACACCCACCTGAGGGCTCATGTCTGCTCATGGACCATCAATAAATCCAAATACCCCATGACTCACAGAGTGAGATCACCCATTGTGTAATTCTCCACCCTGGATGTTCCCACCTGGACCTGAGGGGAAAGAATCTTGGGGTTTGGAGACTTCTGGGACCATTTATCAGATCCAGAGGAGGACCAGAACCTTGACAGGAGGAGACCATGACTCTTGACCAGACTGCAACCATTATCTGCACCAACAGGTTTCTCACTTGTTTTTAGTTTGGACTCAGGGGAACCACGTGGGGCTCAGCACAGGGGCCAACAANGCACAAGTGGTAACCCAGAATCATAATGGTCTGGGTTGGAAGGCACCTTTAATGGTAATCCCATCCCACCCCCTGCCATGGGCAGGGACACCTTCCACCAGCTCAGGTTGCTCCAAGCCCTGTCCAACCTGGCCTGGGACACTTCCAGAGATGGGGCAGCCACAGCTTCTCTGGGCAACCTGTGCCAGGGCCTGCCCACCCTCACGGGGAATATTTTCTTCCTAATAGCTAATCTAAACCTTCTCTTTTTCAGTATGAAGCCATTCCCCCTTGTCCTGTCACTACATTTCCTGAGGAAGAGTCCCTCTCTGGCTTCCCTGTAGGCCCCTTCAGACACTGGAAGGTGCTGTGTGGTCTCCACACAATCCTCTCTTCTCCAGGTTGAACAGCCCCAACTTCCTCAGCCTGTCTCCACAGGAGAGCTGCTCCAGGTTCCTTACCAACTCCATGGCCCTTCTCCAGACTTCCTGCAACAGTTCCCATGTCCTCCTTATCTTGGGGACACCAGAACTGTAGTCAATATTCCAAGTGGGGTCTCCTGAGAGCACAGTGGAGGGGGACCTCCTGGACTTTACCCAGCTTCTGTGTCTATGCAGCTCTTTTACTCAATAAATAGTTTTACCTTTTCTCTCCCTGCTTTGACTGTGAGTGGTTAGAAACCCGCTGGTGTAACCAGTGCAATACAGACACAACTTGATGCAACACCCCGTGGCCCACACAGGATGGAGGTACATACAGGGTCTGACCCTGCTGCGCTCAACAGTCTCAGGGGACAAAAACCTTAGGANCAAACCCCATTGTGTTTGTGTCCCCAGTAACATCAGCCTTGGCTACCAGCACACAGGTTTGGAGGGAAAAGGATTCAGCACAACCAGGAAGACCTTCACAGCACTATCTCTGGAGACCTTACCCACCACAGAATAAGACTGGATGCATTTCTGTGGATTAAGGGCATAACCCCCCTTTTTACACATAAGTGCTGGCTCCTCAGTGAAGGTGGCACCAGTCCCTTTCATTGGGCTGTTGGTAGTTCCCAAAGATGAAAATTAGTCATGGAGAAGGACTTGCTCCAAATATCCAGGCAGCATCAAACTGATGGATACTGCTTTGGAAATGAGATTGGGATTCTCTTAGGGTACCACCCTTCCATGAAAATAGCAACTGGATCAAAAAGCACCGAAGGGACACACAACTTGTCTCATTTCTAAGATCAAAAGTCATCCCCATCCATGAGATACCTACCCCGTTCTGCCGGCAGAGGAGGACCAGGAATTTCCAGAGAAGAGCTGAATCTCTTCCCCTCTGTGTTGTGAGATCACAACCCGTGGTTATCTTCTGCTGGCAAAATGTCATCACATCCACCTTGTGCAGGTCTTCCCTGCAGCAGAGAAAGGCATCAAAGAAACCCAAGGCAAAGCAATCTAGGATCTCATTCAGGCTTGAAGAATCCCCAGATTCACTGATGACAATGCTAAAGAGTCCAAGTGAGAGCTGGAGGAGAGAAGATCCCCAATGCCAATGACCACACACCACATTTAAGCTCAAAAACACAAATTCTATCCTTATTATGACTCTGTGGGTTTCTGTGTTTTAGGAATGCACGGTGCATTCCAAACCCTCTCTCTGCCCTTCTGATAGTATTTTCCTCCCTCCATCTGCAAAGAACCTCAGTTTTGCTTTGCTGTGTTGCTGTTTCATCCATGGATGTCCAAGACTGTGGGAGCACACACAGTCTGTTATTTAACTGGCAGAGTGGAGGGTCACATTTGTGACCACAGAAACCCTTTGGGATTGAAACAGAAACCTTTAAGCTGTGTGCAAGCCAGGTAAAACTGCTGTCATACAACAAAATTATGAGGCAGTTGGAAAGAAAGCATGGATGAGACAGGGGAGAGAGACTGGGGATGAAGATGTTGATCCTCATTCAACTAAACTAATATACTATATGGAGACTCCCAATGTACCCTCTGGCACAAGTGGTAACCCAGAATCATAATGGTCTGGGTTGGAAGGCACCTTTAATGGTAACCCCATCCCACCCCCTGCCATGGGCAGGGACACCTTCCACCAGCCCAGGTTGCTCCAAGCCCTGTCCAACCTGGCCTGGGACACTTCCAGGGATGGGGCAGCCACAGCTTCTCTGGGCAACCTGTGTCAGGGCCTGCCCACCCTCACAGGGAATATTTTCTTCCTAATAGCTCATCTAAACCTTCTCTCTTTCAGTATGAAGCCATTCCCCCTTGTCCTGTCACTACATTTCCTGAGGAAGAGTCTCTCTCTGGCTTCCCTGTAGGCCCCTTCAGACACTGGAAGGTGCTGTGTGGTCTCCACACAACCCTCTCTTCTCCAGGTTGAACAGCCCCAACTTCCTCAGCCTGTCTCCACAGGAGAGCTGCTCCAGGTTCCTTACCAACTCCATGGCCCTTCTCCAGACTTCCTGCAACAGTTCCCATGTCCTCCTTATCTTGGGGACACCAGAACTGTAGTCAATATTCCAAGTGGGGTCTCCTGAGAGCACAGTGGAGGGGGACCTCCTGGACTTTACCCAGCTTCTGTGTCTATGCAGCTCTTTTACTCAATAAATAGTTTTACCTTTTCTCTCCCTGCTTTGACTGTGAGTGGTTAGAAACCCGCTGGTGTAACCAGTGCAATACAGACACAACTTGATGCAACACCCCGTGGCCCACACAGGATGGAGGTACATACAGGGTCTGACCCTGCTGCGCTCAACAGTCTCAGGGGACAAAAACCTTAGGAAAAGCTTAACCACAGGTTGACCCAGGGCTTTAGACATAGAAAGAGATGCAAAAAAAATCATTTTTCTGGGACATCAATATGAAATAAGGTCAGACATACAAACCACACTGAACCCACACCCTATGAATATTCAGAAAGAACCCCAAAAACATCTCCCATAATGCAAATCAACCCACACTGCATCAAAGGGGCTGGGATGCCACCCTGAACTTGGATGTGCCCTTTGCAGATAACACAAAACCACAGGGACCCAAGAGTCTGCCTTGAGCTCATGTCTCCTCCAAAAGGAGACAGCCAGGAGGACGCAGCTCCTGGACCTGCTGGAGCAGCATACCTGGCCAGGGGCCCTGGGAAGGCTTGTAGCTCCTCCAGCTCTTTCGTGCCATGAAGGAGTGCCTAAAAAACAAATTCAGCAAGAATTCAGAAGCAAATTCAGCAGCTGGACTCCAGCAACCAGGCCAGCCCCAGGTGGGAGAGCTGAAAGGCAGTGCCTTACAAAGGGCTCAGTGGTGCCACTGAACTCATTCTCTGTGCTGTCTTAAGGTAACTCCAGAGCACAGACCCTGAACACTGGGCTCATGGACCCAATGCTAAGGTCAAGGAAAGAAAAGCCTGCTGAGATAGCATCTTACAAGGGTTTGAAACTGCAGGCAGTTTTTGGCCTAAACCAAGTGGTGCCTCCTTGAATGACTGGGAAACAGCAAGAGCTAATTATGACTGTGAGAAAACTGGCAGTGCAACTAAACAGCATGAGATAAGAGAAGACACCAGAAGAGCAAACTGTGAGAATGGAATGCGTGTTGATAATTTCTCATGAAACTAAAATTACATCTGAAGAGTGAATAATATCCAATTAGAAGCTGTAACAAAGTATATGGACACTGTCATAGACCTATGGGAAGGTGGCCATGGGAGGGATTAAGAATATATAAAGAGCAACTTGTAATTTGAAAGATCTCTCTTTCATTTTTCTATTCCTCCTCCAGTTTATTTTACTTCATTCTGAGTGTGTTCCATGTGGTTTCACAGAATCCCAGACTATTCTGAGTTGGAAGGGACCCACAAGGATCATAGAGTCCAACTCTTAAGTCAATGCCCACACAGGGGATTGAACCCATGACCTTGGCATTATTACAGCCAAGTTTTATCCAACTGAGCTACTCTCAGGGTATTTTTAATAAATTAGTTCTGTGTGTGACACTCTGTGCTCCTTTATCTGCCACATTGACAACAGCATCTGCCTCCTTTGGAAGAAAAATAGTCTGGAATGCTGTAGCAGTCTCAGGGGATGCATATAGCCTAGTACTGGAGCACCCCAGGAAGGTGAGTGGAGTTGTCCCTCAGAGAGTTACAGAGCACATCTGTCCCCATCAGAAGGGATCACTGGGAGCAGGTCACAGGTGCCAAGGGTTACAGAGATGGAGGCTGAAAGCAACATCCAGATGCAAACAAGACTGCTAAGGAGGCTGTTTGGGTGATGAACAGTGTTTGCATTGCTCAGGGCAAGAAAAGCCATTCCAGTGAGGGGACTGAGGATGTTCTGGGGGTCCAGGCTGTGTCATACCTCCAGGCTGTGCAGCTCAACGTGGGCCAGCTGTCCCTCAGCAGGGTGGTGGGGACTCACCAGCACCAGCTGGCCTCCAGCTCCGAAGCACAGCGACGTGTGCGGCTGCGGGAACTTGAGGGGAACCACCGGGGTCGGGGTGGACACCAAGGAACCCCCTGCAATGACACAAAGGCCTCTGTGAGTCCACTCACACTGACCTGTAAGGACTTAGCACAGCTGCCTGGCTCAAACACTCTCAAGGCCACAGAAAAAACTTGCCATAAGATAAGCCACCACAGCAGGAACTTGAGATAAGCACAGGGGAGGAGTTTGGGACAGGAAGGTGCTAATTCCAGGCCTGGCAAGGTGAGATCTGGTTAGATGATCCTGGTTAATGAATCCAGACAAAAATTCCCACTGTGGCAAACTGAGAAAGGAAGAAATTGCTCATACATATCACCCCAACTTACGGGAACAGCACCTGTGACCACCTTGTGGACACCCAGAACTTGTAACAAGGCTGGAGAAGGGAGTGGAGCACAAGTGCTATGGGGAGAGGCTGAGGGAGCTGGGGGAGCTGGAGAAGAGGAGGCTGAGAGGTGACCTCAGCACTGTCTGGAACTACCTGAAGGGAAGTTCTGGCCAGGTGGGGGTTGGTCTCTTCTCCCAGGCACTCAGCAATAGGACAAGGGGGCACGGGCTCAAGCTCTGCCAGCGGAAATGGAAGTTGGAGAGCAGAAAAAACTTCTTTGCAGAGAGAGTGCTCAGGCATTGGAATGGGCTGCCCAGAGAGGGGGGGATTCCCCATCCCTGGAGGCTTTTCAACTGAGCTTGGCTGTGGCCATGATCTGAGTAAAGGGACTGGAGCTGGACCAAGAGTTGGACTTGATGATCTGGGAGGTCTTTTCCAACCCAATCAATCCTATGACTCTATGAAAGGTGGTATCCCCAAAAAGAACAACTCCAGGACCCCCACCACCAAGAAGCCCAGGGTGAAAAAGGACAAACAGGACACCACTGGATCCACAGGTGGTGACTAATTTGCTTGATATCTCTCTCCCATCCCCATCGCCCCCTTTCCTATTTCCTTCTCTCTTCACCTCCCACTTACTGTTAAATAAAATCCATATTATTGACTCCAGTGTATGGTCTCCTTTGCACCTTAACTCAGGCAGATGTGTGTCTCAATAGTCAGATCAAAACATGATCCCACACCACATTCACTATGGAGGACATAACCAGCTCCCACCGTGTCCCACAACTTAAGCAGCCCTCCCTGGCCCTCCTATGCAGGAACTGTCCTCAAAAACAACAGGCATAAACAACAGATCTTGCAGAGCCCTCAGACCATGTACCCTCCCCATAGCCACCCAGTTGTGCCCCTATAACCTCCTCCAGGAACATACCAAGCTATAAGACAGCTAATCTACTACCAGCCATTTATTCCCTCACTCCCCTCTGTCACTGCACCCCATCATGCCTCACCTGTTTGTTCCTCATTCCAGGTCCCTGGAAGCACAGGGTCATACTGGTCAGCACCATCACGAATGTACTGGCTGAGCTCGTGGCTGCTGGAGCTGAGCCCTGACTCATGGTACTGCAGGAGTAGGCTGGGCTGGAGGAAGGGAGAAGACAAACATGGGTGAGAAACCAAGGACACCTCTGCTTTCCTCTCCTAGGACAGTGGGACAGCTCTGCTCCTCCAGGAAAGTGCCCAGCAGGAGCACCAGCTCATGCCATGCAACACCTTGGGTTTGTCCTGGCACATACCCTGGTCATACCCAACAGCTTTGAAAGATAATTTACATCAGTCACAGGTCTAGTCTGACAGCTCTCCTAGCCCTAACATGAGCTCCTCAACACAGCCAAGCAGATGGGGCTTGGGAACCCAAAAAAGCATCACCCAGAAGCAAAATCAACACTGCAGCTTTGATCTGATATTTTTATTTGATCTTTTTAATTTCCCTTGGCAAAACACAGCAATCAGGACACAAGTGGGATGGAGCAGGACTTGATGGACAGAGCTGATGCTGACACAGAGCTGCCAGCTACCCAGGGAGGAGAGAATCATGGGATCATTAACATTTTTAGGTTAGAAAAGACCCCTAGGATGACTGAGTTCAACCATTAACCCAGCCATTATCACCACTAAACCTCATACCAAAGTGCCACATCTATAAGTCTTCTGAATTCCTTAAGGGGTGGTGACTCCACCACCTCCCTGGACAGTCTGTGCCAGGGCTGGACGAGCCTTTTGGTGAAGACATTTTTCCTAATATCCAATCTAAACCTCTCCTGTCTCAACTTGAGGCTGTTTTCCTCCTATCCTATCACTTGTTACCTGGAAGAACGGAGTGTCCAGTCCCTCACTTGGGGAATGACAGCCCAACAGGTGGAGTTCATAAACACTAAAAACCCACTATAATAATCCCCAGGGACTGTCAGGCACTGAATGTAATGCAGCAAAGTGGCCTTTTCTCCTCAGCTGGAGTGGGGACACAAGGATTGCTCCCCAGATCTCTTGGAAATCCCCCAGCCTGTCATCCCCCACCCCTGCCCATGCTGAGGTTACCTCTTGGGGCTGGCCACCAGCCTCCCCTGAACTGCTGCTGAGGGTTTCACCCCCTGCCCCTTCACCCCTGGCAGCCGAGGTGTAGGAGTCATAGGTCTGCATCCTGCAGATGGGAGCAAAGGGAGACACCCTGAAGGTCAGATTTTGGAACCAGCCACAAGCCCTTACATTTTGTGGCAGATGGTTGTACCAGGCTGCCCAGACTCCCCACCCTTACCTGTCCTGCCCTGGGGGGCCCGTGGCCAGGTTGGGGTGGTAGCCCCTGTAGTAGTGCTGGTCCCGGTAACTGGTACTCTTGCCAGAAGGCTCTCCCTGCCTCAGGTCTAGAGAGGGAATCAAGATTCAGCATTACTCCTCCAGGGCAACAATGAAGTTGCAAAAGAAAGGCTACAAGTCAGGCAGTCTGCCATGCACACTCCATTTGCTTCCAAATTATCCTGGAGGACACATTAGAGATGTAACACCATCCTGGGCATGTTTGTCAACACAGCAGTGATGTCCTTTCCTCCCTCCCCTTCTCTTCAGCCCAGAAACTCCAGGAACAGCAAAAAGAGGCTCTGGCCACCATAATCACACAGCACCATCAAGCTCAGCCTGGAATCAGGAATGACACAGGTTTTTAGCCATGGAAATGGAGATCAAACATCACTTGGGTGCACCTAGATCCCCACTCAGATTTCCTAAATGCAAACTGGCAGCCTATGTTGCACAGGTAGAACAACAGCCAGGAGTGTGAGCAGGGAAAAGCCCTGGATATGTGCAAGTCCTGGGAGAAGAGTCCATCCTGAAGAAAACATCATTTCTTTTGCAAGCAAGCTGCCTCCACCCCCAGATCTAAAGGACAAGCCCCTACCTCTGTCACCCTGCCAGGCCATGGGCTGCCTCTGGTGGCTTTGGTAGGTATAGTCATCCCTGTAGCTGGCTGCTGGATGCTGCCAGTGGGGGTCTTCATATCCTTGCCTGAAAAACAGCACATTATTTGAGGAGGAGGAGAGGGCACCACTGTGGGTTCTGGACCACAGCTAGGGTTAAACTTGTGGGAAAAATGGGATCTTTGAAGGCAGAAACGGTGATGGAAATAAAGCCAGGACAACTGTCCAGTGGCAGGGTCAGAAACTGGTCCAGCATCACACCTGGAAGGAGCAGTAGGAGGTTTGGATACCTTCCCATCCTCACCTAAGGGAAAGGTGTGCACTGCAGTTTCAGGTGATGCCCAGTTCCAGGGAATCACAGAATGGTTTGGAGTAGAAAGGCCCTCTAATGGTCATCTCGTTCCCCCCCTGCCACAGGCAGGGACAACTTCCACCAGCCCAGGTTGCTCCAAGTCCCATCCAGCCTGGTATTGGACACTTCCAAGGATGGGGCAGCCACAGCTTCTACGAGCAACCTGTGCCAGGGCCTGGCCACCCTCACAGGGAGGAATTTCTAATATCCCATCTAACCCCATACTCTGTCAGTGCTAATCCATTCCCCCTTGTCCTGTTGCTCCAGGCTCCTGTTACAAGCCCCTCTCCAGCTCTCTCAGAGCCCCTTTAGGCACTGGAAGGGATCTAAGGCCTCGCTGGAGCCTTCTCTTGACCAGCCTGAACAATCCCAATTCTCTCAGCCTTTCAATTTCAGCTCAGTGGTGAGGAATTCCCATAGGGATCAGCTTGTATGCACATTTAAGGAGAAGTCCCCCCAAAAGCACCTTTTCTGCCAAACTCTGGAGCTGCTGTGTCCAGTGCACAGCTCAGCAGGTGTCCCCCCAGACCAAGGCACCCACCTGGTGCTCAGGTACCTTAACCCTTCCCAATTCACAGAGGGTCAGCCCCATTCAACACCCGCTTCCCAGCAAGAGCATCCTACAACCTCAGCACAAAGCCCCACGTGCCCACTCCATAGCTCACTGAGGGCAATAACTTGGGCAAATCAACTCAAATTTCCTGGAGTACTGGAGTTCTTCCTCAGCACTAAGACCATCCTCCAGCCCACATTTTATCCATCCACTCTCTGCTGTTTCAGCAGCTGAGCTTGCTGGCTGCCTCTTACTCCTATATTGGTCTTTGTATTTTTATTTTTCACCTTGCACTTAGGAAAAAAGAACTACGTTTAATCAAATCTGAAGGAAAAATGCACCTCGGGATTGGGATGGGGTGTGTGAAACTGCAACCACAGAAGCCACAGTTTTGAGAAGTAATCAGAGCTACAACTGCTACACAGCCTTAAATATAGAATAGAATCACAGAATCTATTGGGTTGGAAAAGACCTCCCAGATCATCAAGTCCAACCCTTGGGCCAACTCCAGTCCCTTTACCACATCATGGCACTCAGGGCCACGGCCAAGCTCAGTTGAAAAACCTCCAGGGATGGGGAATCCACCCCCTCTCTGGGCAGCCCATTCCAATGCCTGAGCACTCTCTCTGCAAAGAAGTTTTTTCTGCTCTCCAACTTCAATTTGCCCTGGCAGAGCTTGAGCCCGTGCCCCCTTGTCCTATTGCTGACTGCCTGGGGCTGCTCTAATAGCTGGGCATCACCTGCTGACACGCTGTTTCCCTGTACAGCCACAAGGGCACGACCCGTGAGCGGTGACACGGACAATCCTTATTTTAGGAAGGTTTCCAAGGGGAGGGGTGAGCAGGAGCAGCTCTCACCTGGAGTAGGGCCGGCTGGGGTAGCTGCTGTCATAGTGCTCATACCCAGAGGCTGGTCTGTGGGTGTCCCTCCGGGGGTGTTGCCCCTCATCCCTGGGGTGCCCGGGGAGGTGGCTCCCATCCCAGGAGCCGGGGCGAGGTGGGTGCCCTGCACGGAGGAGCTGCCGCCGCAGTGGAGTTGGGGGGCCATGGTGCCCCTCGCCCCAAGCCCCCCGGGACTGGGGCCTCTCCTGGGGCTGGGGCAGCCAGGCAGGGGCCCGGGGGTCCATCACAAGCTTTCCAGCAAGATCCTCCCTTGGTTTTGGGAGCTGAAGTCCCAAATGACTTTGGCGGCCTGCAAGGGAAAAGTCACAGTGGGTTTGATCAGCAGCTTTTCACTCTCTTGAAACACACACACACACACACACTCCCACACACACCCCCCGAAGATCCTTGGTACCTACTGTCTGATTTTGGGAGTGTGCTGGAGACCCAAAATGCCCAGAGGAAAGAAAAAAACCCCATCTCTACCTGTGCCTAAACTTCAACTTCCCCCTGAAACACCAGGAGGAAACAGTCCATTTTTGAAAGCAACAGACATCCCAGAACAAGAATGCTGCAATGGTTTGGGTTGGAAGGGACCTTAAAGACCATCTCATTTCAACTCCCTGCCAAGGGCAGGGACACCTTCCATTATCCCAGGTTGCTCCAAGCCCCATCCAACCTGGCCTTGGACACTCCCAGGGATGGGGCAGCCACAGCTTCTCTGCCCAAACTGGCCCAGGGCCTGCCCACCCTCACAGAGGAGAATTTCCTGCTAATACCTAAACTAAATCTGCCCTTTTTCAGTTTAAAGCCATCACCCCTTATCCTATGACTACAAGTCCTGCTATAAGGTTTGTCCCCATCTTCCTTCTATAAAAAAACCCCAAACATACATACGTACATATATATATCTATATATATATATATCTCCCTTACATAGGTAGCATCCAGGTAGGATCCTCCTGCATTCCCAGTTGCAAAGCACCACTGCTCACAGGCTCCCCAAACAGGTGAGAAATCACCCTCACCTCTGTGACACAGCATTGAAACCCTGTTTTATGTGTGTCAGAGGAAGGGATATTGGCAAAGCTCTGAGCAGGACAAGGAGTTATGCTCAAAGAAAAGAGTAAAAACAGAGGCAGGGAGAAATGGAGCTTTGCACTTGTGAGCTGTGGGATGGGGTGGAACCTGAGATTTCCTCCTGTCTTTCAGCTCCAGAAAGAATTCCAAGTGGACATCAGAAATAATTATTAATTATAACAGTCCCATGCAGAAAAGGAAATCCTAAAGAGAGCCCAGGGCAGCACATGAGTGAAGCCCCAGCTGCCAAGGGGGTTGCCACCCCAATCTCCTCTTGCTGGATTGGTATCCAAACCACCCCCATCACTCCAAGCCTCCCCAAATCAGGCAGATGTTCAGAACTGCCTGAACCCCTCTTCACATCTCTCACTCAAATTTTAAGGCACTCTCTGTGGTAATTCCAGGATTTGGAAGACTCAGTCATGAACAGAGGTGGCTCCATCTGTGCCTTTCTAGGTGAAATCTGGGTAAATCCCTGCCCTAAATAACCCCCAAGCACACACATCCAGGCCCCCATCAGTTCAGCCCCACTGAGAGCCCCCCCCATTTTCAGCCAGGGATTCCCACCACCATCCACCCCCCCCAGCAGCCACACACACCTGCTCAGAGGCCGCTGGGCCCTCCTTCCACTCCCTGTTGCCACTTCCAAAGTCCAATGCCACATGGGCCGGCGGCCGCTGTGGGGACAAAGGGCAGGCCCAGCTCCTCCTGCCCAAGTGTGGCCGCTTGCTCAGCTCCCAGGGATGTCACACGGCTGCTGCATCCTGAGGGTCACCTTCTCCATCCCCTGCATCTCCTCTCACCCAAGATAAGGAGCATGCAGCCCTCCAAGCTCAAAAAAAAAAAACCAGGCAGATATTTCTCCCATGGAGTCTTATTTGATGCAATGAGGTAAGCATGGGCAGGTTGTGATAGGGCAAAGGGAAGCAGTTCTAAACTGAAAGGACAGAGATTTAGATAAGATGGTAAGAGGAAGGATTCCCTGTGGGGGTGGGGAGGGCCTGGCACAGGTTGCCCAGAGAATCCCAGACTATTCTGAGTTGGAAGGGACCCACAAGGATCATCGAGTCCAACTCTTAAGTCAATGGCCCACACAGGGGATTGAACCCATGACCTTGGCATTATTACAGCCAAGTTTTAACCAGCCCCATCCCTAGAAGTGTCCAAGGCCAGGCTGGATGGGACTTGGAGTAATATGATCTAGTGGAAGTTGTCCATGCCCATGGCATTAGGGTGGAATGAAATGAGCTTTAAAGTCTCTTAAACCATTCTATACCTCTATGAAGTATCCTCCCATATACATCTTCACACCTTCTAAATAATAAATAAAACCTGCTGGTTGTTAACTAGTTGTTAGTTTCATTCCAACCCAGCCACAGGTGAAGCAAATAACATCCATCCCACCATATGTTGCCAAGGGCAGAATTTGGGCAGGATGGAGTTGGGTCCACCCCAGCCCTGCCTCATCGAATTCATTACAGCACTATTATGTGACCTCAGCACTGTCTGTAACTACCTGAAGGGAAGTTCTGGCCAGGTGGGGGTTGGTCTCTTCTCCCAGGCACTCAGCAATAGGACAAGGGGGCACGGGCTCAAGCTCTGCCAGGGGAAATTGAAGTTGGAGAGCAGAAAAAACTTCTTTGCAGAGAGAGTGCTCAGGCATTGGAATGGGCTGCCCAGAGAGGGGGTGGATTCCCCATCCCTGGAGGTTTTTCAACTGAGCTTGGCCGTGGCCCTGAGTGCCATGATGTGGTAAAGGGACTGGAGTTGGCCCAAGGGTTGGACTTGATGATCTCGGAGGTCTTTTCCAACCCAACTGATTCTGTGATTATGGCCCTGCTCTCCAAGCACCTGGGGATTCCTGCCTGAAGACCTTCTCCAGGCACCTCAAAAAAACAAAAAAAAGGACTGAGTTAAGGCAAATAGCACCACACAAAACCACTGTAAAAGCTACTTATAAGATCCATCACCTGCCACCCAGCAGTTTAGTGATGTGCCACCTTCTCCCCTTTCCAGCACCTCCCAATTACCTCCACTGTGGCACCACAGCACTGATTGATTTGGGATTCACAGGCAGGAGGGTTTGCTTTGCATCACCATGGCTCTGTGAGAAAACCCCTCTTTTAATGATGTTGAAAGACTACATATATTATAGCTTCAGACCTTGAAATTTCCACCCTACTGGGAGAGCTAAGAAGTTTCCCCTGGTGATCCTAAGAAATAAGCGCTTGGTCTCTGCAGAATTCAAGATTTCAAGTAAAAAAATATCCTTAGCACTCAGCCGTACCGAGATCCAACTGGGAGAAACACAAACCAGGGAAGTGCTGCTGAGCTGCTGCAGTAGAATGAAATTAAGCATCTCCTCTCCACTTCACAGCTGCCCTTCAACACTTTGGGAGGTTTTGAACGAAGTAAAAGGTCTGTTACACACAGACCAGGTCTTGTGGGAAAGCTGGAAAGTATCCTTAGAGACCACAAGAATCTCACTTTTAAAACATATAAATAGATATGATATTTCACACATATAAATATATTCATAATTCTACTTGGTTTCTTGCTAATAATTTTAGGTTTCTAGCCAGGAGGTGGCTGCTGGATGTTTCCAACCTGTTTTCTAGCAGCAAAACAAATTTATACCAGGAACTTGCAGGGTTCAATGAGCATCACATAAAGATGTTGAGAAGGAGAGTCAATTTAAATTAGATATAAGGAAGAAGTTTGTCACAATGAGGGTGGTAAAACACTGGCACAGGGTGCCCAGAGAAGCTGTGGCTGCCCCATCCCTGAAGTGTTCAAAGTCATGTTGGACAGGGCTCTGAGCAACCTGGGCTGGTTGAAGATGTCTCTGCTCATCGCAAGGGGAGTTGGACTGGATGACCTTTAAAGATCCATTCCAACCCAAACTACTCCAACTCCACGATCCTTGGGCTGCTGTTGCCAGTCTAACCTGGGGAATTCAGATTGCAGGGAAGACTTGGGAGGCTTGACTTGAAAAGCAGCTGCAAATTGTGATGCTTGTGATTGAGATGAGTGGAAGCTCTACCTGGTCCATGCTAAAAAGAAAGAGTGAAGAAACTCCAACAACAACATGGAGCTTTGAGCAAAACCAGTTTGAAATGGACAGCAAGGAAACACATTTAAAGGCAAAAGCAGGAAAGTGTGCTGGAAGAGGAAAGCCAGAGGATGGAGCTGGGGAATGAGAAGTGACAGAAGGAAAAACAGAGATAAAAGGATGCGATGGCCTAGAAAGAGGGAAAGAAAAGGATAACTCTCTAATGACATCGCTTCTAGCCAAGAAATTGCTATTTTAAAGGATTCATAGCTTTCTTGGAAATCCAAGCTCTGTGCCCTAGGACTGCCACAGAGCTCACAGGGTCAGTGCAGTGCAGGCAGCAACACTACAGATAGCATTTGTCACAGAGCTGAAGGGACACCACTATCGCTTCAAAACATCGGATTTCTCCGCTTTAAAAGGTTTCACTGGTGTTGTCACAGTAACAAGATTAGGTGGAAAACATTTTCCTTGGTGCCCTCCAGGTGTTTGTGCAGCTCACTGGGGCCCTCATCACAGCCCCAGACTCTCGGGTCAGTCACCCCCCACACCAAACCCAATCTCACCCAAAACCTTTCTAACCTAAGAGCAGAAATCCAGATGGCTTCAGAACCCAAAGCTATTTTGAGGTGAATTATGCTGTTTCTAATTGGTTCTGACACAAGATTATTTTTTTAAGCAGCATTGATAGGAAGCTTTGTTCATCTCTGAGCTTTAGCCCTCTAGAAATGTGAGATGGATATAGATATATATTTTTTTTTAAAAAAAAGCACACTTTTTTTTTTTGGTGGAGATGTCTTGAGAATCATGCAAGGCAGAAATGCAAGCAGCAAATGAGCCACATAAAACGTGAAAACTCATCTTAAACATTCTATACAGCAAAAACACCAGCTCTGAATGCACTGCCAGCATTCAAGGTGTTTGACATGTCACATAGACCAAGTAAACAAAAAACCACCCAAGAAAGCCAGGACTCAGGTTCCCAGACAGGCTGAGCACCTGCACCAGCATGGGGAGAGCCCTCATCCTCAATCAGTCTCAAGAGCAGCTAATTAACTAATTAGCTTGATCACCCCTCCCAGGCTCACAGGAAAGCAGCAGCAAGAGCTCCTGCTCCAGCTGGGGGTGGCATTTGGAGCTTCCCAGGCCAGGGGCATCCCAGTGGGAGGAATGTGGTGGCTCCCAAAGCAGCAGAGTGGGGGCTGCTCCCACCTGCAGCCGCTGCATTAGCACCATCATGTGGCTGCAATCCAACCATCACAGCATCACTCCACATCTTCCTGCAGGCAGCCTGGGAGCTCAAGTTCCCACCTTTCTTCCCCACGTGAGGTTGTTTCCAGCTTGTCTGGACTAAGCTGTCCCTCCCCACCACCTCCTGCACACACACACAGAGCTACATTCGGCAGCTTCCAGACACGCCTGTTAATTTTTGGAGACTTAGGCAAGAATATTAATTGCATTCCAGAGGCATTCAGCGTGATAAGCAAAAGCATTTTATACCCCCCATTGTATCCAGTGAAGAAACAGAGCTGCAAAAAATCAAAGCACATCCCCAACCTTCTGCACCAGCTCCTGCTACAAAGCAAATCCCAAAAAACTTCCTGGCCTTCACCTTCATTCCCACTTCAGCCAAAACTCTTGGCTGTGAATACCAAGTTCTTGCTATTTGCATCCCACACCCCTAAAGGAAAGGCTGTGCTGCTCCTGCATCCCATCAGGGCAGCTCTGCAGCATTTCACCTCGCTGGACCTGCCATGGGAAGGGATTGGGATGCACAAGGACCCTTGGAAATTGAAGAACTAAACTGCCTTGAGGATGTCGGAGAGTTTTCAGTATTCAGGTCCTCTCCTTTTCCTGTGCAACACCCCTTATATTTTCCCAGCCATAAAATTGATGTTTATCTCGCTCCTAACTGCCTTACAGAGATCATTACACATTGCAAATTCAACCATTTGCAGATAAAACGAGCACGAGCAGCCTGGAAACTGTCACACCACCCCGTCGCCTTGCCACATTGAGATGCCTTACAACCTTTAAGCTGAAAATTAACATATAAAACCAAGGGACCTGGAAATGTTTGTTGGGGGAACGCAGAAAACCAAGCAGAGGTAATTCTTCCACCCACCCCACACCCTGCTCAACCAGGGAAAATTAATTTTTAAGTGAGACGAATTTTGCACCTCTTTTTGTGGCATCAAGCAAACAAAATAACCCACGAGGAGGTTGTTATTCCTTGTCCAAAATCTCCTTGCTGGGTGAAACATCTCTCTGGGTTTGGGTCTGTTGGAAGGTAAGGAGGTGACACAAGGCAAAGAGAGGGATGCAGAGGTCAAAACACACCCCAGGAGAAACACCAGGGCTACAACTCCTGCCCCTCCAGGTGTCTGTGCCAGGAAGGAGCAGGGGAGGGACCCTGAGCCCTGCCAGGCTACCAGCCTTCCCCGTGCCAACCCCCTTGGAGATTCCCACCCCATCCTCAGGCTCCTTTACTGGTGGCCACAGAGGGAGCAAACCAGGCACTGACCCTTTCCCAAGGTCTCCAAGTGCCGGAACATGGAAAGCTGATTGCTCAGAAATCCTTAGCCCCCAGTTATTCCAAGGGTGTCCTTTTGAAAACATTGCCATCTTGTGTCTTTTCAGACACTTGAGCACAGGTTGCCTTCACATTTGAGACCATTCAGGAGCTTTATTACACGCAATCAGGGCCAATAAAGACCCGTGACAGTTACAGATGGCTTGGCTGTGTCCTGGTCCTGCTGCTGCCTTGTAAAGTTGGACACTAACGTTGCCCTCATTTTTTTTTATCTCAATTTATGACTCCTCTACCATGAAAAGCCACTTATGCCCTCCACAGTTACATATACCATATCCTCCAAGGCCAGTAAATCACAGTCTCAAGTCTTGTCAAATTTGAGAAAATAAAGCTAAATTGCAGTTGTCCTCTAAGGCAAGAAGCTGCAAAATTGAGAGAGAAGGAGCTCTGTTTACAGGCAGAATCCTGGCTGGCAGCCTCCCGTGGTGTGCAGAGGCAGGAATTACCAAAAATCTCTACAATGAAAGAGAAAAGGTGATAGCAGGGAGCCCACAGGCCCCTCTGTGCCACCTCAAGCTGATTCCATAGCCTTCTGTGAGTTAAAATAGCCCAAAGTCACAGTATTTCACTCTGTAAACCGGGCTCCAGTCCACCCCAGCCAGAACACAGAGGGCTGGGAGCAGGACAAAGCCAAGCTCCAACAGCATTTATTCACTGAGGCTTGGTGCCTGGGCTGGGTTTGTGCTTGGAAAGGAAACTGGGGAGCTGATGGGATCAGAGCTACTTGTTTCAAGAGGGTTTTCTTGTGCAGACAGAAGTTAGAGAAGTACTAACACAGCAGGGTTTTGCTTTGCTGAGCCCATCTGGGCTCACTCAAAGCACTGGGCACTGCACCAAGAACTGGGAAAACTGAGGACAAAAAAAACTTCCTTGACCCCAAACCCACCCTTTACATTTTTCAGGGGCACAGTGACTTGTCTTCTCCCTTCTGCAGCAGAGTTAAACTTTCATGAAAGCCGAATTAACTTGGAGAAGAGCCAGCTCCGGGGACAGACAGTGTGATGGAGTAAGAGAATATCCAAAGCACTGCTGGTCCTGCTAATTCCCCTCCCTGCACCCCACAGGGGCAATTTGTAGGGGGCTCCAATTGCCCCCCACACTGCAGCTTCTGCATTCCGCCATGGCAGAGCACCCAGCCTGGCACAGGCACCAGGCAGCTCTTCCACATTTCTCATCAAAAGGCACTGCTATTTTGGAAAATAAAGTTCACTCCACAGTCTAAGCTCAGGAGTCTCCTTCCCTTCACATCACACAAGCCCAGAGCACAAAGTACAAGCCCTCCATGTGGAAAAATGTCTCCTCAGAAGCAGGAAAGATCCAAAGCACAGACACACACACAAAAAAAAGGGGGGGGAAATGATGAGCAGCCATGACAGAGACAAGGAAAAGCAGAAAACATCTCGTGCCAGATCCTTAGCTGATAAAACCCCAACGTGCACACGGCACAGCTTCAGGCTGGGATACACTCAGCCCTCTCTGAATGTTTAATGGGAGCAGATGCATCAGTTAATCAGCAGCACAAGACACAAAGCATTTTGTACCTCCTCACCACTGAGTTGTGCAATTAAAAGGCTTCTCATTCAGGCACGGAGAGAAAAGTCAAGGGACTTTGGCTGCGAAGCATCCATTATTCAAAAGTGTATCCATTATTCAAAGTTTTTCTTAAAATCCTATTGTCAGCTTGAAAGGCAAAAGAAAATGAGTTTCTGAAAGCTGTGCTCTGTTGATATTCCACTCCAATTTTTGCTGATTGTACGTACTAAAACTCCAGACACCCTGAAGAGCTAAAAAAAAAAACCCTTCACAGCTCCTGAGAAAGGCAACACCCTGTGGGTAGTCACGAATTTCCCGCCATGCTTAACTGTACCCAGCAGGGGTGTGATACACCCTGGCCAGCAACAAACTCCTTTTCCCTCATTGCTCAGCTACCCCAGGGCGAGGCTGAGGAGCATCTGTTCAGGAGGAGACAATAAAAGTACTCGGCAAGCAGGAACAGACACCCCCCACTGCACCCAACCAGCTGCCTGACACCCCCAAACTCAGCTGAATGGGAAGCACGACCTCCTCCCACCACCCAGGAGCTTCCATGTAGGGACCAGTTGGTTAAAACTTGGTTGTATTAATGCCAAGGTCATGGGTTCAATCCCCTGTGTGGGCATTGAGTTAAGAGTTGGACTCGATGATCCTTGTGGGTCCCTTCCAACTCAGAACAGTCTGGAATTCTGTGACCAGGGCCTGGCTGCAGGAGTTCAAAGGCAAAACAGAACCCAAGGGTTCCTCCTGCCATCCCGAGGGACATCAGACCCCACAGAGCCATTGCTCAACCACAGGTCCCGCTGCACAGGGAAAACACTGGGGTAACTGAGCAGTTCTGCTCCAGGAAAGATGTGACACAGGAACCACCTCAATGGTGGAAAATACTCAGCAAAAGCAACAAATTATGATAAATTGCTTACACTAGAATATAAAAATGAGGTCTTACCTCCTTTAGGAGCTGAAAGCCCTCAAGTCCAGGCATGAGGCAGCTCTGTAGGGATGAAGTGCTTCCTATGTCCAGCTGACAAGGCAGTCCACAGGGTGGAATCAGGTCCAGGGAAAGCATCCAGGCTAAATATGCTTGGCTGGATACAGAGCAGCAGAGTTTAAAGCCAGGCTGGCCATACCAAGGCAGAAACAACCATTCCTACAAATCAGCATTAAAAAAGGAAGAAAAATACCCATGTGGAACTTATATGGAGTCCCAGCCCATGGGTGAGGATGCTCAGGTGAGGCCAGTCAGGACCACTAAAGCTTATAAAGCACTCAGAAGCCTGGGAGGGGCTTATGGAGAGGTAGAACAGGGAAAAGTGGGTTTGTGGTGTGGGGCTGGTTGCTAAAGAGGAAGGTAAAGTAAGGTAGTTTTTAGTTATGTGTTATGCAAAACTTGTAAGCACTCTAGAAAGTGAGATAATAAAGGTGTTTGTTGTGTTACCTTAAACAAATGTGTGGAAAAAAAAAACCCAGGAGCTTTATAAAAATTCCTTTGTTCCTGAGGAGGTAAGGCTGTAACACATAGTAGTCTCTCAAGGCTTAAAGAGTCTTTTACTTAAATAAAGGAAGATCAAGAGAAAACATGGTGGAGGTAAGCAGCATTCAGTGATAAATATTTGTTGTAGTTGTAATAACATGTAAGAACATGTATTTATGAGGTAGGTTTAAAGTTAGCTTATTTGGGCTTGTTGTGTGCATTATGTAAGGAGAAGGTGGAACCTCCCGTGGTGTGAGCTGAACACACCAAAGGCACAATTTCACCAAAGCAAATTGATGGCAGGAGGATGATTGGGGACTAACAGAGGCAGTAACCTGGGTGTAGCATATGGAAGCCCTTAAACACTGCTGGAGGCTCAGGGGGTGCCACAGGGTCAGGATTCTGCTCTTCCATCATCAACCTGACTATTTTCCTACTGTCAGACTACCAGCTTTAGGTGTTGCTAAAAACCTGGGGACAGCTTGACATATGAAATGAAGGCCTTATTCAGTAGCCTGTGCTGACAGCTATCTTTAAGCAGCACATTTATCCAAAATACAATGATGCTTCAATAGTGGATACCTGTAGAGTGCTTCCAGGGCCCTAAAATGAGCTGGATGTTATCTGCAGGATGGCTATGGCTCACAGCTTATTTTGGACAAATTCTTTGCTGCAATAGCCCATTTTCTGCTATTACCAGTGAAATAAGCTAAAAACCCATTTCTTCTCTTCTGCAATAAGATGCTGTGCGTGATGTGATGAATCTGCAAAGCTTTTAAGGGATGGATGGGAGTTAAATAATTTCCTCCAGGGTCTAAGGCACCGGCAAGCAGGACTGGAGTCGCTGCTGCAATCAAAGCATGCTAAGGAGGGAGATTGCAGCACCAGAGGCAGCACTGAAGCAGCTTGTGTAGCCAGTCTGTGATGCGGGGACAGCAGGGCACAGCACAGACAAATTGCAGCATTGTCAGATGAAACGGTTTGACTCTTGTGACTCCGCAGTCCGTTGTAGCTCAAGTTTCTCTCGTTCAGCTTCAAAGAGTTACAGACAGCTCGTTAACGGAGTTTCAGGTTTCTTTTTCTTGCAGTGACTCCTGTAGTGTCTGTAATCGACCCTCCTGAGACCGACCTGGACTGATGCAGGGTCAGGAGCACACTCCTCCCCAAACAAAAGTACCTGGCACTGTGGTGAGCTCGGTGGAGGGAAGGCAGGAGCGCACTCTCCTTCCTTGCTGATCACTGCTGGAGGCAGGATGGGCTGGTGACTATATTCTGTGTTCAAAACACTCATGGCAAACCTTTACTCCTGCACCTGTGTCATTTTGGACCTCATTTCAGATCAGACCCTTCTGTCAAGATGCTGAGATACCTGGCAGGGCTGTGACTTCTCTAAGAGGAGGCTGAAAGGTGACCTCAGCACTGTCTGGAACTACCTGAAGGGAAGTTCTGGCCAGGTGGGGGTTGGTCTCTTCTCCCAGGCACTCAGCAATAGGACAAGGGGGCACGGGGGGCTCAAGCTCTGCCAGGGGAAATTGAAGTTGCATATCAGAAAAAACTTCTTTGCAGAGAGAGTGCTCAGGCATTGGAATGGGCTGCCCAGAGAGGGGGTGGATTCCCCATCCCTGGAGGTTTTTAACCTGAGCTTGGCCGTGGCACTGAGTGCCATGATCTGGTAAAGGGAGTGGAGTTGGCCCAAGGGTTGGACTTGATGATCTCGGAGGTCTTTTCCCTGCTGCCATTTATCCTGGTTGAATTCATGTCCTGTGCTCAAGAACCAGCAAGATTGTGCCATAAGTGTTTGGTGTCCTGGTACAACACCTTCAGGGATCTGCCACAGCATCTGCTTCAAAACCTGTGGCACAACTAACCCCGAGGCTGGAGCTCTGTTGGGCTGGTATGTGAAAAAGCTTGGGTTAATAGTTTTTACATCTTTTAACAGCCCGCTGTTTGGAAACCACTACCCAAGCATCCTACTTTGCCAGTGGTGCCAGGGCAAGAGAAAAAAAATAATCTGAGGGTTGCAAGGCAGCAGTTCAGGCAGAACAAAAACCTTGAAGAAAGAGACAAAAATCTTTGCAATTTTGGAAAACAAAAGCTCTGTATCTTTACCTTCTGATCAACGACATGCTCTGCTGCCACAGCTTTAGTGCCAGTCACACCACCTACTCTGTATCCCTGCCAAAAAACCCCTTGTTGGATGGGTGTCAGGAGAGAAATCACATAGTCCTGCTGTTCTCTCTGAATTAAACATTTCATTTCCCTGTGTTTTCAGGGAGAACCGTGAACAGCTCATGCTGTGTCTGGTAACAGTCCACTTAGCAATTGCATTAACTGCATATATTCACCTCTTTCGTCTTTTGAATGTGGCTCCTCACACAGAGCCTGTTCCTTCTCCATCAGCAGATTCTGAGGGATTCTGTTCCTCACCCACATCCACAACCGCAATGCCAAGGCTGGAAGGGGCAACCCCCGTGGCACTCACCTCCATCTCCACCCACAGTGTCTGATAAGGGACCACGATCCCGCTCCCAAACTCTTGTATTCCCACATTTTCTGACCTCCTTCACCTCGTCCGTGGGCCACAGGCTGGGAAGAGCAATAAGAGAAGAGCAATGAGGCTGGAGAAGGGAGTGGAGCACAAGTGCTGTGGGGAGAGGCTGAGGGAGCTGGGGGTGTTTGTGCTGGAGAAGAGGAGGCTCAAAGGTGACCTCAGCACTGTCTGGAACTACCTGAAGGGAAGTTCTAGCCAGGTGGGGGTTGGTCTCTTCTCCCAGGCACTCAGCAATAGGACAAGGGGGCACGGGGGGGCTCAAGCTCTGCCAGGGGAAATTGAAGTTGGAGAGCAGAAAAAACTTCTTTGCAGAGAGAGTGCTCAGGCATTGGAATGGGCTGCCCAGAGAGGGGGTGGATTCCCCATCCCTGGAGGTTTTTCAACTGAGCTTGGCCGTGGCACTGAGTGCCATGATGTGGTAAAGGGGCTGGAGTTGGCCCAAGGGTTGGACTTGATGATCTCGGAGGTCTTTTCCAACCCAATCGATTCTATGATTCTGAGTTGTGAGCAGCAGAGCCCCGGGTGGACAGGAGGTGGCAGCAACAGCCCAGCAACTGCTCTGCTGAGCTGCGATTTCTTTTCGCGGGAAATCCGGTGTGTTTCTGCAGAGGAAAGGACACATTTTCACACCTTTGGACTTCAGAGTTGTGATCAAAGCACAAGAGACACCGGCCCTGAATTGGAAAACCAAAGGAGATGGCTCAGCATGACAGGCTTGGTGTGAGAAGGACCGTGTAAGCATCACCCATGCATTAAAATATGTTTGTTCTTCCAGTCTGTGTTGGCCATCACAGGAGGCTTCTATGGATTTAACTCTTGGATGCAGGTCCATGAGGCCCAGCAGATTTTAAGCATGGTTTTCCTGTTATATGGCCTGTTGTCCCATGGGAGCTGCTGGAAAATGGGCAGCATGCATTGAGGAGCAGCTGTGGTTCTGGGACAGTTTTGTGCTCTGCTTCAGTTTGGGGTGTTTGTTCTTTCAGTCTTTGATCATTACAGGAGACTTGTGTGGATTTTAACTCCTGGGTGAGGTATGTGAGGCCCCGTGAATTTTAAGCTTGGGTTTTTAACCTTTCCCCAGCACAAATAGTTTGGAAAAAGAACCCCTATGATTTTTCAGAGCTCTGCTCTTTCCAGGGACTTGGGAAATAGATCCTGGACTCTCCACAGTGGTGGGAGTGTATGCTGGGATGTGCTGGCAAACACTAGAAGTGACATGTGGGAGGGGAATGAAATGGGACATCAGGCTACCTTGCACCCTGGAGTTAACCTTCCTCTTTCCTTATGTCTTCTATACCTTTTGCAACCTGCATATAACCTTTATTTCTGTGTCCTGTTCTTAGGTCACTTCACTGGGAAGAGACTTGAAAAGGAAGGAACTTAAAACATCTTCCAGCTCTGCTGCTGCCTCTGCCCTTGGAGGTCTTGGCCAAGTCCCCTGTGTAAGTTCAGTGTCCACACTTGTAAAAGGGAGGCAAAGACTCTTCTCAGTAAAGATCCTGGAGATGGGTGAGGGGAGGTGACTTTTTCTTGCTAGTGCAGTATTTAAGGTGCTGGTTTGAAAGAGGAAGCCCCTTTGTACTGGGGAGATTTTCAGTGCAGTTACACAGGGCAGAGGCCTCAGAGAGGGAGCTGGAGGCACTGTCAGATTCCAAGAGTAAGGCTTGCTCTGGTGTGTGAAGCTGGTGGGCACTGCCCTGGCAGTAATGTTTGCAGAGGGACAAGAACAGCAGGAGAGATCCAAAGAAAAGAGGGCTCTGGAAAGGGAGATGATTTGAGCTGAAAGTGGGGAACAGAGGAACAGCAAATCCTGGACACAAGGCCAGGCAGGGCAGGTACAAGCTCCATTAAGAAAAAAATGAGCTGATTTACTTTCCCAGTATGAGGGCATTAGAGTATTCTCAGGGATCCACCAAACGCCACAAGCCTTTGCAGTGATCACTGTGCTTGGTGGGGGGCCAGAGGAGGGGATGGGACATCCCACATGACCAGAAACTTTGCCAGTTTGGTAGCCCTGAGCATCTCCTCTCCAAGGAGGTTTGTCCCAGGATGCCCACCCTGAAACACAACAGCCTGCAGGAAGGAAGAATGATCATCCTCTAACCAGGTCACCATTCCATAAAGCCCTTCCAAATGAAGCTGAGGAGTATCTTTGGGATGCTCCAGCATGGTGGTGTGGGAGCAAAAGCAAGGTCCAGCATTTTGAGGAATCAAAGTGCTGAGCTTGAGAGGGAAGCAAAGAAAGCCCTACCACAGGGCTGAGCTGCAGGCACACCTGGAAGAGACTGAGTGCTGAAGGGGAGAGAGAAATGGAGGGGGGAAAAGTGATGGGGGAAGGAGAAAGGGTGCCCTGTCCCACCCCAGAGGGACTTGTGAGGTGTCACTTCAGCTCCTGGCAGTCCTGACCTGAGCACAGCATTCCAGGGCAAGGCTGCCCACGTGGCTGTGCATCCACAGGGAACTGGGCATGGAGCACTGACTGATGCTTCAATATTGGGTAAATATAAAAATGCTGGGTAAACATTTAAAGTGTCTAAGTAGATCTTTGCAGATCTGGTGAACCACACTGGTGGAAAACTTTGCAGAGGAGCATTTTGCATTCCAAAGGCTCCACTTTTTTGCAGTGAGAAGGGTGTTCCTTTGCAGAAGCATGTGGTGGTTCCCAGCAGCAATCAAGGCTGCCAGTCCAGTGTGTCATCACACTGGTTTTCCCAGTGGGGAAACCAAACATGCAGGGGCCGTGGGTTGAGTCAGAGCTCTCAGAGCCACAGAGAGATGGGGATGAGAATCCCCGATCTGCTGACTCTGTCCCATGGTTTAACCACAAGTTCATCCCTTCCCCTCAGGAGATCTCGTGCTCCAAACTGTGCTGTTGGTTGCACATGATTTTTGGAGAAAACTGTTTTCAGAGGAAATGATGTGCTTCTTGGGCTGAAGCATCTTATAACAACTTTCTGTCCTGAAGGCAGATGGGAATGTGTGTGGGAGAAGAAGTATGAGGAGACAACTTTGCGTTTGCAGAAGTCAGTGTGGCTATTTGGTACAGTTACAACCCTCAGAGGAAGGCCCATGGTACATCCAGCAGTTCCTGCTCCACACAGCAGTTACCCTACAGAGGCACAGGGCTGGGCTGTGCCATATGGACAGTGTGGCTGTCCATCCCAAGTCCTGCCATGCCTATTCCTTGACACGGAGTAAACTTTGCCGGCTGACTATATTGGAGGCAGCTCCTGCTTGGCAGGTGATCACACCACCTGTGTGGTGCTCACACCACCTGTGTGCCTTTATCTGCAAGCAAAGCACATGTTTGCATGTGATCATCCTTTTGTTTGGCACTCAGGATGAGGAAGAGAGGTGATTTCCTCTAAAAAAAATCCTGCAAGAGCCATAAAGACCAAAGAGCTACGTGACTGAGAGACAGGATCAGTGCCCTGATCAGAGCTGCAGCTGATGTGCCACAACATGGGATGCACTGCAACTGAATGGATGTGAGAGTTTCTGTTTATCCCCTTTTTCCTTCTATTTTAGTAGCTTAGGGGGAGAGTGCCTTTCTCAGCAGGTCGTGAGCCCTGGTGTGTTGTGGTGATGTGAGGGAGGAGGGAGCAGGCTCGAGCTGAGCCCTGGGACTGGTTTTAGACATAATATGTTGTTACTAGATATGCATAACTTGGATCAGAATCCTGCCAAAGGATCATGAACTGCCTCTTCTCTGGGACAAGTGGATATTAAAATACCAACTGTGGTCACAGAAGGCACAGGGCTGAGACTGCACTCCCATGGAAAATACAGAGGCAGGAGGAAGGATATCCTACCTATCTCCTGGCTGCTCAGTGTTTCTCAGGCAAAACTCTGCCCTCATGCACAGGGAGCCCTGAACATTTTGGACTGTACCTGCAGAGATCAGGCACTGCACATCTGGACAGTGGAGGCTTGTGGGAGCATTGCTGTGGTTTGGGAGTTCAGGCTCCTGGGATTAGGGCTGTGTATCTGCAGGGCAGTCCCAGAGTGGGCTCTCTCCATGTACGCTGTCCTTCCCATCTGCCCTTGCCAGGCATCTGCCCTTACCTGTGAGCTGAAGTGGACAACTTGAAAAGCCTTTTGCTGCACTTTGCCACAGGGAGTCTGTCAGCTCATTTCATCCATCAAATAAGCATAAGGCTGGTAGTAATTGCTTCTTGTCTCTGCTGCACAGGGCTGCTTAAAAAACAGGGGCACAGCCATGAAATGTCATTGCTGTGGTATTTTCTCAGCAGAGAAACAAAACCTGCTTCCCAACAGCTTCCAGCTTCCCTCCCATAAGCAAGGAAAGACTCACCTTAATGTACTTGCCATAGAGGCAGATGCAACCAACCTCAGTGTCTGTGGATGACTGTGTCCCTTTCCAGGGTGATCATCTGGGGGATGGACTGGTGTTTCTTGGCCAGCAGTGTAGGAAACAGGATGGTCATCTCCTCCTTGGAGCAAGATGCAATTGAAATGAATCCCTTGTGGAACCTTCCTGGCCTCTGCTGAACTGTGACACAGATGGGTCTGGCTCACTGCATAAAGCAAAAGCTGCTTAATTAGAGCAGCAGCTCAATTTATTTGTTTTGGATCATCTTTATTAGCCATCACTTAAGCTTGTAATTAAGGGCAGGATAGGGACTGCAAAAAGGGTGCCATCCTATGTGGATTGTCTTGTCCCTGTGCTGCAGCAGCTGAGTGTTGCTCTGGTCTGCTCAACACCTTTAGGGCTGTCTCCCCTCCTGTATGGGTAGCACTGCTGTGATCTGTGCTCCAATTGCTTGCTTTGTTCCTGGAAAAGCATGGCAGTGTCTTTATCCTGGGACACTTTTAATTGAGGTAGAACATCTGATGCCTCAAATGCTGTGTAGACACAGTAGGAGCAACAGGTAAATCCTGCAGGGATGTTGCTGCCCGTCTTTTAAAATAAATACCCAAGGAGGTTTGTAATTCCTCAGGAAGAGAACACCAAAATCCTTGCAGAGACCCTGGCAGGAAAACGAAGGCCTGAGGAGTGAGACCTGAGGTTCACGTGGTAACCAAGGAAGCCCAGACCTTCTCAGGAGAAAATGCTGCTCAGAAATGCAAAGCTACTTCACTGCTCTGATTGTGGCTGGTTTTGTCATATGGTTGTAACCTTGTTCATTGGAGGTGTTGATGTTCAGGTGTTTCTTCTCAAGTGCCCAAGATGTTTTTATGACTCTCAGCCTGCCCCTGTACCACTGCCCTGAACCTGCTCCTCACAATCCCTCATCTTGGTTCCACTCTTTGGGCTGAAGGGCTGCTGTGACCAGCACCACACAGCCATTTCCCACTAGGAGGCAATTTCTACTGAGATTTAGTTTTCTTTCTTATGGCCCAATTCTGAGATTCTTACACAGAATCCTAAAATTTGCTGAGTTGGAATGGACCCATCCAGATTGAGTTCAACTCCTGGCCCTGTGCAGGACATCCCCAAGAATTCCGCCATGTGACTGAGAGCATTGTCCAAACCCTTCTTGAACTCAGACAGGCTTGGTGTTGTGACCACATGCAGCCTGAACCAGTCTGTAGCTTTAATGGTCTCTGTGTTTTGAACAGGGACTGAGAATCTTGGTCACATCACCATGACCTGCTGCTCAGTGAGGACCCACCACAGCCGTCAGCCCTGGGGCCCAGGCTCTGGTCCCAAGAGGCTCTCAGGTGACAGGCAGGGATGCATCTCCATCTCAGCGTCTTTGCAGGTGCCCTCCTGGTGGGAGGCAGGGCTGGACTTGGCTTTGAGAGCCGACAGCTCCAGTCAGTTGCTTCTGTGTGGTCCAGGAGGAAATTCCCCAAACTGGCATCCAGCCCCTGTAAAACCACAAGCCAAGCAGCTCCTGTTTGTGGTGCAAGGGAATGTGTGTCAGCTGTCAGGGGCTGCTCTCAGGACAGGGGAGAAGGCTGGATGTTGTCCTTATGTGCTCGTGAGCTTTGTGAGCTCCAGAGCAGTGTTCTTCCTTTGTTTATTCAAACATCTAAAGGAACAATAGGTTGGAGGATTGGGAGGGGAGAGGAGGAGTTGCTCCTCCTTTCTTGTGAAATGTCAGGATCTCACAGTGCTCTTGGGCACTCGTGTTTGGTGGATGCTCCCACTGCCTCCACACTTGGCTCCAAGGGTAAATCTGCAGCATGTGGGACCCCACGCAGGATTTTTAATGAAGAGCCACGTCCAGGCTACACCAAACGAGGCTGTTTGTGTCCCGGTAGAGCCTTTGTTTGCAAACAACAGCCTCTCTAGGTAACCACACAACAGAGCACAAGTGCCTATTTATTTGCATCTGTCCTGACTCACAATAGAGAAGGAAGGGGACCCATCTGTTTGGGCAAGGGAGACAAAAATATAGCAGAGAGAAGTTGATTAAATTCATAGTACAGGCAGCCCAAAGAAAGAAGCCCATGTTTCTGGAGATGTAGATAGATCTCGTGGTTATTCTTTGCCCAAAGTTCAAGCCAAGTCATCTAACTGAGAGACTGATAAGAAACACAGGGACAAATAAATCATTCCTTCCTTGTTGACCTCATTTCTTGCCCACAGATAAAGCCTAAACATCTCTGGCTGAGCACAGTTCAGTAACTGCAGCCTTTCACTGACCCAACGTTCATCCCACGACCTTCTTTGCACTGACTCATCACGGCATCTGCTGTCGTCACCTCCCCAGTGTCCTGGGGACCAGCTTAATCCCAAAAAAAGGACTGGTTCAAAGGTTACATTTTTAAATGCCAGTCCTGGGCTCCCAGAAGATGATCCAACCCACGAAGAGAAAGCTGGCAGGTTTGTCACAGTCTTGCCTTTGCTTGTTAGAGTCAGCTGGAGAGTTTTACAGATCTGTTCTGAAGGTTGCTGGAGGCTGGTTATTTTGTTTTAAAGTAGGGGCAGCAGCAGACAGGCAGCCACGATTAAAAAGAGAAATTTAAAAAAAAAAAAGTCGTTTTGGCTTTAAAGCCAGCTGACTGCTTTTGAGAGGCTGAAGGATTTATGTCTGGATATTCCTGACCTGCAAGGCAAGGGGACGTGTTGTAGGAGCAGAGGATTTGAGAAGCTCCAGCAGACAGAGAGGAACCTCCACCTTCTTTAACAAAGGCCCTGTGCTGACTTGTGAGTGCCTTTGATCAGGCTTCAGGTACCCTGGCACGACCATATCCAGCCATTCCTTAAGCTTTTTTGGCCAAGGATGAGATCCAAAATCAGGGCTTTTATTCCAGCACCAGACTTCCTTCTTTTCTCTCCTTCACAAATCCCATGAGAGGGGAAAAAAATTAAAAATCAGTGCTGTGCATGCCTTCACATATGCTTTTCATAAAAGGCTTGGGATGAAGACAGATTTCACCCTAAGAGCATCCTGTTGGCAGGATAAGGTGCTGTTATCTCAGGCTGCTCCCTGGGTGTCCCCCTAAGTAGTTTTTCTCAGGTTGAGAGGATGTTTCTCAGCAATTAGACAGAAATTGGCTGGTTTGGTGCACTTCTGACATGTTTTGCAAAGGTACTCAATGCACTGTAAAAGAACTGACTCAGACTCAGTGTTTCCCAGCTAGAAGAGTCATAGAAGTGAGGAGCTCACAAGGGCTCAGTTGGCCACCCCTCATCCCAAGCTGTCTACAGAATCATCAGGGTTTATATTTGGATGATGTTCTCCCAGGACTGAGTCATATTTCCTGCTCGAGAATGGCTCTGGAAGGCTGGTGTTGCAGGAAGGGTCCACATTTCTGTCTGAGTCATGCAATAGGCAGGAGTGGCCCTTTCTGTTGCATTTGAGTGGACTTGGATTACCAAGTGCATATGAAAATTAGAGCTGAGTAAACAAATATTGATCTGCTCAGCCTCAGGTCACAGCTGAAAACAGTGTTCTGAAGTACCCATCAGATGGTATAAACACAAGGTGAAATTCAATCCTGCTCCAGGGAGTTGGCAACTCCAGTACAATCAATAGGAGCATCTCAAAATGCTGGTCTAGTTTGGGTTAAAAAATCCAGTGTCTCTGAGTGGTTCCTCCTCTAGTAGCTCTGTCATAAAATTATTAATAAACAGTCCAGATCTGCTGAAAAGAGGAGGGGGAGTGATGGAGAAATAACTGTATTTTGGGGGCACATGGGGCTAGAAGTGGACCAGGATGGGAGGAGAGGGAAAAGCAGGGCAGTGGGGCAGACCTTCTTGAGATGATTAATGCTGACCTACACACCCCCATCATCCAGGGGATGAGCGTTCGCTTTGCACTGCTGAATGTGTGGTGTGGTAATTTTCCAGGTACTTGGCCATTTGACTTGAGGGGTTTTTTTTAAACATGCTGGATGAGATGTGATGTCTTGTGAGTGCTGGAGTGGAGGCAGCAGAGTGGATTTTTCCCACTCTGGTGAATTAAGTAGGACGTGCTGCCTTCCCAAGCAGAGTCTCTGACCCTCCTGTGTCTCTGTGGGGTCACAGTTTATTTGTTAACACCTTGCAGAGAAAAGCCAGGGCTGGCTGGTCTTTCCTCCATAGTCTGAATTTTCCTTCAGAATCCAAACTGGCTGAATTTTCCTTCAAAATCCACGCTGTGATTTTGGAGAAAAATCCAGACTATTGAGGTCACTGTATTCAGACCTATGAGGTTGGCTCATTGCAGGCCTGATCCCTGACCAGCAAGATCTCAGAAAATTGCTGTTATTTTCCCAGTCATAGAATGGTTTGGGTTGGAAGGAACCTTTAAGATCATCCAGTTCCAGCAAACTGTCTAGTCGGATGAGTTTTCCCTGCTTGCTCTCCACCAGGATAGAAGGACAGGAGCAACCATCCATCAAGGCACTTTGTCACCAGCCTGGCAGACAGCAAGCACCAAGTGTGGAGAGGACAAGCTCTCACAAGCCCACATTTTTCTGTGGCTGTGCCATGGTTCCTGTTTCATGGGGCAGGAGCCTGGCCTCGACCCAAGGCCCGCCCCAACGGAGCAGGACACGGCAGCTTGAAAGGGGCTGTGGGGGAAGAACAGCTGAGAGCTACAACCATCCCAGCGTGTGTATAAATAGAGACAGAGCTGTTATCCTGATGAAATGAGACCAGATGTTTCTCCCAAATCCCTCTTCTCTGCTAGTGAAAATTATAGTTTAGTTAGAGCAGGGCGAAGCGGGCAGCAAAATATTTCAGTCCTACTAATGTTGGGAAGTCAAAGGGGGAAAATGCCTCACTGGGGCAGGGGGAACCATGCCCTGTGATGCTTCAGGGGCGGATCAGGCATGGTTGGAGGGGGGTGCAAGCTGGAAGAGCCCTCACTGCCTTTGTTCTATTTTGCTGTTTCCTATCCCAGTGTTACCAGGCTGAGTTTAAAGCCCATGCTGCGACCGCTTTTGTGAGGTAGAAATTCAGTGTCAGCACATGTATCCTGGAGGCAGTTGGCACAAGATGAAGGAGGGATGGCAGCAGCAGTTAAAACTGGGCCTTGGCTCTTTAATATTTAACTTTCCCCAGTGCTGTTTTTTTTTTTTAATCAGTTTGTGCATTATCTGCCATCCCTGTTCAAAGAGGGTTTTAACGCAGAGATTTCAGTGCTTAATCCCAGGGGCAGGAAAAGCGGAAGAGTCTCTCTGAAGGTTCCAGGGCTCAATCTGGCCTCAATTACACCAGCCTAAAGCAGCAAAGAGTGGCCACAATGGACTTTGCTGTGACTGCATTGGGCTGGAGGTAACAAAACTAGGGGGCAGTCCTGTATCTGTCCAGGAGGCAACTCTGGTCCCTAAGGCTCCATCCACAGGGAGTTGCCAGGAGGATATAAGCATTGCCAGGCTGGCTCAGAATAAATGTCCACCTTGGGCAACAACCAGTGCCTGGCCATGGCCAGCTGCAGATGCTTAGGAAGGGATATCGGAAGAGGGAGAGTATAAAGTGATCCTTCCTGTGGCATATCCTCCTGGCTCCTGGTAATCAGCAGTGGAGGGACTTCCTAAGCCGGAGGTTGCATGAATTTGTGTAATCCCTTTTGTGTGTGTGTGTGTTTTTTTTTCATTCATTTATACTTTTGGCCTCCACGACATCCTGTGGCAATAAGTTCCACAATGTAATTATGTGTTGTGTGAAAAAGTGCTTCCTTTTGTCCGCTTCAGATCCAGCTCCTGAGCATTTCTTTTCATGATCCTACACTCTTGTGTTGTGAAGAAAGGGAAGAAGAATTCCAGGTCCATACCAGACCTCTCTTGACCTCTCCAGACTTCTCTGTCTTTGTTTGCCCCAAGGTTTTGTTCTTCCACATTGGAGTCTCCTTGTTTTTCTAGTCTTTCCTCCTCATATGGTGTGTATCCTGTCACTTCCACTGTCCTTACTGCCCTCCTCCACGTCTCTTCTGATTTTATTATTGCCTTTTTTTGAGATAAGATCACTGAACTGAGACTTGATCACTCCTGAAGACATGAGTTCATTCTTCTGGAATAAGGTTGGCTGAAAAGCTTTTTTTTCCTCAAGTCACACTGGTGTAGTTTGATTTCTTTAAAACCCATACAGTCTTGGGCTTAATGGAAATACATATGCAGCTCTCCTCTAACACTTGGATTTAACCTATTCTGAACAAACCTCCAGCCCTAATTTAACTACAGCCTGTGGGTCAATGTGACAACCACGAGTAGATCAACTAATGGGTCTCATTTACATGAAGGGAATTTCATGCATGTGCTTATATTACTGCTCATTTATTCCTGCACAAATCCCCGGTGCACTAATGGTGGAGAAGACCCCCAGCCAGAACAGCTGAGCTGGTGACCATGAAACTCAGGAGTCTCTAATTTCCAGGACATCTTTATTTATAAAATATGTCTATTTTTGCTCCTGTCATGCCTGCAAAACCAGCCTTCCTATTTTAGTCATCCCTGCTCTTTATTATCGTTTGTGTGGCCCCAAACCCCACAAATGGAGCAGGAGAAGGGATTTTGTCTCCTGCTCCTGTATGAACTTCACAAACCACACTAGCCAGTCCTTCCAGACCTTGCTGTTAGGATGGCTTGATCATACTTGCAGATACAACCAGTCCTCACTTGATGGGAACCAGTTGCTGGTTTCTTGCACTGCTCCTGAACAAATGTCGTCCCAGGATTGTGCAGCAGCTTTTTAAAACTCCACTTTTGGCAGCGGCTTAGCAGCCACATCCTTCCCTTACAACACGCCAGCTCCTATCCTGCTTCTCAAAGCAGCCTCATCCCCCTTTCCCACCGTGTGCCTTGTGTGAGTTTCCCACAGCAGGGAGAGAGCCCAGACTCGTGTAAGGATGGAGGAGTCTCTGGGGGGCTGGTGGCAAGAAGGGGGCTCTGGGGAGAGCAGGATGGGAAAACCTTGAGGAGTTTATCATATTGTGGCCCCCCCTAAAGGATAAACTGAAAGAATATGTACGTGGTTATGCTATCAGCAGCACTGGGAATGAGCAGGGGGGAGAGAAGGTAGGAGGGAAAAATTGCTTTTCCTACTGCTTTACAGTATTATTATGGCAATTTATGCAGATATCTGGCTCTGGAAGGAGTATCCTGCATGCCCTCAGCTCCCAGAACTTTGGAAACCACGATGCAGAATGTGTTTTAGGGTGGGAAAGAGCAAGTAGAGGTTATTGGGTGTGCTGCTTCTGTGCAGAATCACTCCTGTCCCTGGAGGGACAAATACTCACCAGATTTCATCCTGGTGTGACTCTTCTTGGTTATAGGGGTAATTTTAAAATCCTTAGGAAAGAAATCCTTTCCCAAAGAATTGAGGCTGACACCATCAAGCTCACAGGATCTCTTTCCCCAGATCCTGTGTCTTACCTCCTTCAACCTCAGGAAGTGCTGAACTCACTGGTCTGTTTCAAGTAAAACAGAGGGATAAAAGTCCAAGAGCTAAATAAATCCCTGCAGGAATAACAAAAATTGGCAGCAAGGTAAAGCAGAGAGATCCTACAAGCCTCTGCACTGAGGGTGTCCACCCTCTGCTGGATACCAGGTGTGAATCTGTAGGAAGCTGGACTACACCTGTTTTGCCAATCATGCAACAACCAAACATTTGGAAGAAGGAGGTTTTTCCATTTTCCAATTCAGCTTGGAAATCACAGCAGGATGTGTATTCCCACCATACAGTGGAAAACCTGTGATGTGAACTCATGTCTTTTCCCTCCCAACCGGGTAGAGAACGACCCAATTGTAGGACAAGATTCAGGTCAAGTTCTCAGCCAAGCATGAGACAGAAACCCACAGGAAACAAGGTGTCATCAATTAATCATAGGGCTGGCAGGACTTTTTCCCTCCACTGAAATAGTTAATGCACCTTCCACCATGGACACAACTATACTGGAGTGGGGTGCTCCAACCCAGCTGGATCAGGAGGGCATCATTTGCTGCCACTGTGCCAGCCCTCAGCTCCCAGAGGAGCTCTTGGGAACTCCTCAGACAAACATTCAGGCAGCTGATCTGGACCTGCCAAGCTGCAGAGCTCGGAGAGTCACAGCCCTTCCTGAGGGAAGCTACTGCTCTTCAGCTGTCTGAAGCCTCTTATTCTGCTCTAGTGCATAACAAAGCAAGATGGCACAAGCACGGTGAGAAGGTGTGGGAGCTGTACCTGTTTTAAAGCAGCTTTATGGCAGCGTTACCTCCACAGGTCCACACTAATTCCACTGCTGTTTCAATAAAGGAAAAATTAGTGCCTTTATACTAACACAGTTGTGTACAGAGATGAGCCCCTGGACACAGCCCGTGCTAATGAGGATAATCAGGGTGAACCTACCCAGTTTATATGGATCATGAACAGGTATGGACTCAGTCCAAGAGATCACAGAGATGGAGCCCAAAGTGAGTGGAGCCCCTTTGCCCATCTTCTCTGAAAATTCCAGTCACCATGCCGTGATTTAAAGACATTGTGGGATGTGTGCTTCACTCACAGTTGTTTTGTTACAGATTTTTAAAGAACATGTACCTTAAGCACTGGAGACCTCACCAAAATAAAAAAGGGAAATAGAAAACTATACCGTGGTGTACTCGCGGAGGTTGGTAAATAGGCATTCAGGACAAAACAGCCCGCCAAATCGCTAAAAGAAATGGATTTATTCAAGCCAGTCGTCCTCCTTTCCCTGCAGCATATCTCCTGATGTACCTGAAAGAAAGCCTGTGCCAAGTGCATGAAAGATTTATCAGTCTCGCTCAGACGTGCTCTGCAGCGAGCGCCGACAAAGCCCAGCTCAGTGAATGCACCTCCCTCCCGTTCCCGGGAGTTATCCGGGGATGGGGCCGCTGCCACCCGCCTGCCCCTGTGCCCCAGCGGCATCATCCCGGTTTGTACTTCTTTGGGATGCCTCTCCCGAGCCGCCACTCCCCTTCCCACCGCTTTCCCGGCCGCGCTGAACGGAGGCACCGCTCGGGGGCCGTTCTGCGGCCCCTTTGAGGGGGCCGAGGCGGGGATGGCGGGGCAGGGATAGCACTGATGGGGAGCCAGCCCGGCTCACTCCGCTGCCGTCTCGCCGCGCTGCCCCGGCATGGGGATGGCGGGGCAGGGGATGGCACTAATGGGGAGCCCCGCCACTGCCTCCCCGCGCTGCCCCCGGGCGGGGATGGCGGATCAGAGGATAGCACTGATGGGGATCCAGCTCGGCTCATCCCGCCGCCTCCCCGCGCTGGTCGGGGCGGGGATGGAGGAGTAGACATAGCACTGATGGGAGCCGGTTCACCCCGCCGCCGCCTCCCAGCGCTGGCCGGGGAGGGGATGGAGGGGCAGGGATAGCGCTGCTGGGGATCCGGCTCAGCCGTACCACCTCCCGCTCTGGCCGGGCCGGGGATGGCAGAGCAGGGCATAGCACTAATGGGAGCCACCTCAGCCCCGCCGCCTCCCCGCGCTGCCCCCGGGGCGGGGATGGCGGAA
>VWZD01009287.1:254-21087 GCA_013396695.1 Sakesphorus luctuosus | reverse complement strand
CAAGGGTTGGACTTGATGATCTCGGAGGTCTTTTCCAACCCAATCCATTCTGTGATTGTGTGATCTCCTGTTGAGACCCCTGGAAGGCTGGAGAGCTGCACGGCGTCTGTGCAGACGTCTGTGTGTTGGAAAGTAGAGAAGGTCAGTGTTCATGAGTGATTCTTTCCCTTCTGATCAATAGGATTATTTTTAACTCGCCTAGAAAGCTGGTGCAAAAGCAGACTTGGAAGACAGACCTTGTTGGGCCAGGAAATGTCATTTCCTGTGTATTTGGACAATGCCTGCTGTGGTGATATCTGACCTTATCGTGGCCTTCAGGTACCGTATTAAGGACAAATGCTAAATACCAGAGGCATAAACCCTTTGTTCATTTTGCTGAGTTGATAAGTAACAATGATTTCTAGTTGGAGCCCCATTGTAAAAGGCAGAGTTTAATCAAAACCAAGGGTTTTAAGTGACTGCAGTTGCTACAGATGAAAAACAGCCCAGTGTGCTGTGGGCAGAGATGCTGCTTTCCCTTGCCAGTCAGCAGCAGGGAATATTAAAGATGTGAATGAAGTGCTCTTACAGGTGATGTGCTCGTGCCTGCCTTATGGCAGCTCCTCTGACAGCCCCTTTTGGCTCCAGGGAATTGTTACAAGCATACAGGGGGTGAGTTATGGGCCCTCTGTGCCAGAGCAGCTCTTGAATCTCTGCTCATTTTCTTGTGCCCTGGCACTGGTGGTTTGGAGTGCAGCTGAGGGCTAGATAGGCCCTGTTTTCTTTTTGATTGCTTTGCTCCCAGATTTTACTGCAAAATTATCCCTTGGATGTTAAAACTATTTGCCCTTCCTTTCTTTAAGGAACGCTGATGTTAATTTATGCACAAATGGACTTTTAATTCTTTTTTTTAGGAGTTTTCAGCTGGGCTCTTCCAGCTGGTTGTGTTGTGGCAAATGTTGCCTAGGTTACTAATTTATTAAGTCACTTAAATATTTGGAGGCATCGACAATAGTGTAGAGTGTGCTGAGGAAAATGAGGATGGCATTATTTTAAAACACCAGTTTCCTGACTCCTGTATTTCAGTCCCACGATTTATCTCTGGGTGAACATTTTCATGTGGTGCTGCTTCCTATTTTTAAACAATAGGGGAAAAAAAGGGAAGATAAGAAGAGCATAACTGTGACCTGTTGACTTATTATGAGATCATGAATTCCTTTTAACTGGTATTTATAGATTTTTATAAAAAATAACTGAGATTTCAGCGTTTTCTGCAGTATGTGCCTTTTTAGCCTCAGGGTCAGAAGTTAAGCTCTCATCTGAATTCTTTCGAAATGCTCTGTGAAGACACACAGTAATCATGGAAATACAAATTGTATCTGCGGGGAAAGTAACCAAATGAAAAATAAAATTACTGCGTTTTGGTTTGTAAACTTCTCACCAAGTCCTTTCTGTGCTTTGACTACCCCCTATCTCAGAAAGCCTTTATAAAAAGTGATCAGGAGGGAATAGTGCTTGTTAATTCTCTTTAATGGGGTTTCAAAAGGTCAGACAATATAGAAGGGCTCTTCTCCAAGAATCGGGATTATTTTTAATTATGAAGCAAGTTGGAGCAGTGAGAGTAATGAGCTGTAGGAAGTGAAGGGGGGTCTTTGCATTAAGTAAATGTAAAACCAGGTCCCGGATTTAGATCTTTTTTTTATCTAAAAGGATTTTTTTTTGGAGGGGGTTTGTTTGTGTTTTTTCCTTTGTTTTTATTTGTTTGTTTTGATTTTTTCTTTTGTTTTTTTGGAGGGGGGGATTTTTTTGATTTTTTTTTTTTTGTTACAGCTGAGGATACCCCATTAGAAATGAGCTCTTGCACTGCAAGCGCTGGCAGGCACTTCGTTAAACACATTAATTCTGCGAACTGTGGGAAAACGACACCCATTTCAGCAGATGTGCGCTGCGTCTGCTGCAGATTTGCATAAGAATGCATATGCTTCTCTGTGAGTTTCTGGCTTGATTAAAACTTGCAGGCACATTTTCTCTTGCCCTAGTGCCGTGTCTGCGTTCTTGGATGTTAATGGTTTAATTGAAAGTACCCCCGTTTTCTTCTGGGTTAAGATAATTGAGTTTATTTACGCAGCGCTGCTCTGTAGATGCACTTGGTGTTGTTGCTCTGCTTGTCTTCTGGAATTTGTAGCCTGGACTGGAGAAGAAAGGATATAGAAAACAGGAGAAATGGCAAATGTGTTGGAAAGTGGATGGGGGATTACACGGTGGAGTATCGGGAGCTGGGAGGGGATTGTGTGTATTCAGTCCTGGCTTCCAAGGAGGTGTGGGAATGGCAATGGGTGCAGTGACGACAGGCAGGGAAGTGTTGAGGAATCTGGGACTAAAAGTGATCTCAGACTTAATCCCTCTCAATCTTAGGCTTTCATGTAACAGTCTGAAAGCAGCTCTTCACCTCGGTCCTGTTCCCAATCTGGATGGCATGGAGAAACCATGGAAAAATCTTTTATGGATACTGTAGCATTAGGTCTAAGAGAGCTTTCCAAACTCTGGTAACAGGGAATTGAAGCAAGGTACTGGGAAGGCAGGAGATTGGGAGAGAGGATGAGAACTTGGATTTTGATGTGAGATTTACTACAAGGAGGAAGAAACTTGACATGAAATTTCCAGCAAGGAGGGAGAAACTTTCTAGAATTCAGCATTTTGTGTCCATTGCATCTATTGGGTTCCCATGACCACCATCTAGGGCTTCAGGAGATGTTTTGTGTCAGGACTGTTTTCAGGGTTTGGTTTTTTTTTTGGCCTGAAGGAACCAAAAGCAATGTAGCAATATTCCAGGCAAACCTTAATGCTGAAGGAATGCAGGGCTGGAGCTCTGCTGCCCGTGTCTCCTCCTGGCTGTGGCTTTGCGGTGGCCTGGTGGCCAGCAGGGCACTTTTGGGTTGGCCAGCACCCGAGGGAGCATCGTGGCTTGCCAGATGGGTTAGCATTGCCTACCCTGAAGCACCTCTGGCTTTGTCCTTTTATCAGCTGCAAGGTATTCCATGGTGTGGAATAATAGAACCAATTGGGTTGGAAAAGACCTCCCAGATCATCAAGTCCAACCCTTGGGCCAACTCCAGTCCCTTTACCAGATCATGGCACTCAGTGCCACGGCCAAGCTCAGGTTAAAAACCTCCAGGGATGGGGAATCCACCCCCTCTCTGGGCAGCCCATTCCAATGCCTGAGCACTCTCTCTGCAAAGAAGTTTTTTCTGCTCTCCAACTTCAATTTCCCCTGGCAGAGCTTGAGCCCGTGCCCCCTTGTCCTATTGCTGAGTGCCTGGGAGAAGAGACCAACCCCCACCTGGCCGGAACTTCCCTTCAAGCAGTTCCAGACAGTGCTGAGGTCACCTCTCAGCATCCTCTTCTCCAGCACAAACACCCCCAGCTCCCTCAGCCTCTCCCCACAGCACTTGTGCTCCACTCCCTTCTCCAGCCTCGTTGCTCTTCTCTGGCCCCGCTCCAGCCCCTCAATCTCTTTCCTCAACTGAGGGGCCCAGAACTGAACACAACACTCAAGGTGTGGCCTCCACAAGGCAGAGTCCAGGGGAAGGGTCACTGCCCTGGGCCTGCTGGCCACGCTAGTTTGGATCCAGGCCAGGATCCCATTGGCCTTCTTGGCCACCTGGGCACACTGGTGGGCAGTTTCACTCACTGGCACCGTTCATTGCCTTGCTGTGTGAGTGCATCCAGAGCATTAATGTTTTTATAAGAGAGGGCTGCTTGGAGCTGTGAAGGTGAGGGAATGAGGCACAAGTAGGTCAGATAACTTGTCCAAGGTCATACAAGAAACTTGGCAACAGAAGCCAGGTCTCCTGAGACACCTACAGTGCTTTGCCTGCATGCTGTGGGTTGCACTGCTTCGTGTTTGGGGTACCCTTAAGCCTGCTGCTTTGCTTGGATCCTCTGTGACTATTGATAATCCTCTCAAATACCCTATTAGCTGTCAGATCTGTAGGTCAGCAGGGCAAGATGCTCTCAGGGGGGAGGCTTTCATTCAGGTGATTGCATCTTACTCCTTTCTTTCTCTTCTGCCCCTCCACCCTCCCCCCCCAAAAAAGACAAAACCATAAACCAACAGCAAAACCCAAAGGTAAAGTTCTACTGACCTTCTAAATGGAGTGGATTTGTCTCATTGCAGTGATAGCAGGCTGGACTCCTGGTGTGAAGGAGTTTGGGTAGCCAGCACTGATTAACTGCTGTTAATTTGTGAGCAGGGCCAGGTGTTTGCCTAAATCATTATTTTCAAGTAGGTAACTCTTCAGTGTAGACTGAGGGAGGAAAATGTATCACAGATGGAGACTGGAAAGCCATGGAACAATGATTAGACCACCTCAAGCTCCAGCATCCTTTCCATGGGATTTGAGACCCAGTGCCCCTGTGTAACACAGGCTTTGTTGGCTTTGCCAGCATTTCACTCATCCATAGTAGTTTTCCGTGTTAGGTATTTTATCTTAGGAATACAGTGCAGTGCAGGCACTAGGAAAGAACTGGAGGCAAAAAGCTTCCTGTAAAGATATTTATTTACATTATGAGGTTATACCTCAGGCTGTACTGACAAGCTGCTGCCTTCCCTGGGTTTCCTTCTCTTGAATATACTGGAACACGTACAGCACGCACCAAAAACACAATGTGCTCACACTTGCTAGGAAATCATTAGACTTCCTCATCAAATAATGTTAAGTATTTCCTATTTTGAGGGATGTTTCCTTAATTATTTTCCATCTTTTTTTTTTTTGTTGGGGGTGGTGGGTAGCTGATGGCTATCTTGGAAAATAAGAAATCAGGAAAGAAATCAACATCCTCCTAAACCAGGTTTAGGAAGATTTATCTTCTAGATGGCATAAGTTTATGGGGTGTCTTTCTGTCTGACAGCACTTGCTTAGGATACCAGTGAGGTGTGGGGTGATTGATTACCCTGCTGAATGGATTTCATGGGGTCCTTCCCTAAGTCCTTCCATTAGCTCAGCCCTTGCTCACCCAAGTTTTCAGATAGCCTCAAACTGCTTGGAGATAATGAGTTTTATATCCCATATAGTGGAGTAGCAGAAGAAGTTTTATGGTCTTGCCATAAATATTTATGTCAGTTTTCTTTCACATCCCCTTGGCTGGCGACTCCCCTGCTTTAAGAAGGTGCTGTGGTCATTCATGTCATGTTCTGTCAGCAGTGGCAGAGCAGTGAGAGCCGAGGCTGTTTCTAACTCAGCTATCCTCATTTTGATTCCAGTGGTTGCTAATTTCTCAATTTATAGCCATTAAATCATTATAACCATTAAATCAAATTAAGGAAGAAAGCCCCTTTTTTGTTTTTGTCAGCCTAGACAAGCTTTATAGACGGAAGTTAAACATTTTCTGCTCTAATTTCTTTTTTTTTTTACTTACTAATAGGGAAGTCAGGAATGTGAAGTAAACAGCCTCTGTTCACAGAAATGATGAATGTGCAGGAAAAAGGATGATAAGAAGGAAGCAAATATTTTTTTAATTCCAGACTGGTGCTGGAAATGGGGAATTTGCATGTTGTAAAAGTCAAAATATGTCTGAAACTTTGCTGGAAAAAAATTGGGGAGGAATGGAGTAATAACATTTAAAAACCTGAGTGGTATGGAAAGGCATTAATCTTCCCAATTCTGGCACAACTTGTTCTACTTTTTTTTTTCTTTTCAGAACTCATTGCTTTTTCTGTGTTAAAAACCAGAAAAGGGGTAAAAATACAGAAGTGTCTGAAAATGCAGCGTGGCTGTCAATGATAAGTATATGTTTGGTGTGAGAGCAGAACTCACCTGAATCCCCGTGTCTCAGAGTTCTCTGGATCCTGATTTCATCGAGGTGTTTGGCCAGTTATCTCCAGTTGTGCATTTTGGTAATTTGAGTTTAATGGCTCTCTTGGCACCTTTAACCTGATCCTTATATATAATGATACATTTTCAGTTAGGTATAATTATTACATGTACCAACCAGTGACTGTGAATTATCCATAACCAGCAAGAGATTATCTCCTTAGTCCTGTGTTTTGACTTATAATGTATTTTTAAAAAAATGTTTAAGCTCTGTCTGTGTGAAGAATTTGAAGTGCAGTAGCTGCTTCTATCCAGAGCCAGGAACTGTTTGCCTTGCAGTGGTCCAAATCCCTTCTCAGTATGGGTTGGAAACCAGACAGCCTGGGACACAGCAAGTGCTCTGATGGGAGTTAAGGCAGGTTCCTGTAAACAGGTGCCAAGAATTAAATTGACCTGCTTGTTCCTTGCTGAGAAACTGCTTGCTATGATTAGCTTTGATGTTTCATTAACATTTGGGGGAAAAAAAGGTGAGAGTGGACTGCTGGGCCCTGGTTTTCCTGGTATTCAGGCTGATGACCTTTCATAGCTGGCTCTGTTGGATTATCAGAGGTATCTGCTGGCCAGGCCATGAGGTTTCTTGGCTGAGATATCCATCCAGTTGTAGAACACAACCACCACATCTGTTTGCAGATCATTCTGTACCCGGATGGCTCTGAGATAACTGGGGGATGGATCTCACATTAAAGCTGTGGTGGCAGAGGGTGCTGGGGGTGATACCCAAGAACAGAAATCTTTGCTGTCAGGACTGCTGTTGTTGTGTTTGATGGAGTTCAGAGGGTTATCATGAGTTCAGTCTAAAAAACATGCAATTAAGTTTAAAACTTGGAGTAGCTGTGCAGGAGACTTACAAAGGAAATGCTGTGTATCACTTGCAGTGTGCTTGAATTTCATCCATTTCATCAGTTTACCAGTCAAAATGTTGTAGCAGGACTTTTGATTTTCATTTATAATAACCACTCAATTCTATAGCTGACACAGGATCCCTCCCTGTTTTGTTTCCAGACTTCATTGATGTGGCTTCTTGGTGACCTACTTTCATCACTTTAAGGTTGCCTTTTCCATTCCCTTCCAAAAGGAAGTGTCTTCCATGAGAAATGTTGGAATCTCACTAGCCAGGCATTAATGATGGGAGCTGAAAACCTGGGCCAGACTGAGTGGCCGTCTGTTTACACCCAGGGAAGATGGCACGACTGACTCTTGGGGACTTTCCTTCCTAAGCTCTGTTGCTAACCATTCTGTGACCCTGCAGGAGGGTGTTTGGAGAGTTAGGGAAGGAAATGCCTGTATTTCCTTGGAGCTCTCATTACTCATGCCTGGAATTGGTTAGCCCTGTGACTCTTAAGGGCATTGCATTGGCCTCTTGCCCTTGCAGGGACCAGCAGTGTATCATGTGCTTATTACTTAAGCACTTGCACAGCTGGAGGGAGGAACATCCCAGGCCTTACTCCTTTTGCTCATTCTGGGTAGTCTTCCTTTGCGTTGCTCCTGGTGGGTTTTTTCCCTGTAGTTTCCTCTGGTGGTGGTGATTCAGTTTGAGGCTTAGCTGTATCTCTCTTCAATTAGTGGTGCCTTTGCTTTTTATCTGGGGCAAGAGGTATGTGCTTACTTCTTTGTGGGACACTTAAAAATCAGCTACTGTGATGTAGATGGGTGGATTTCAGCAGGCACATAACATTAGGCAGGAGGGCTCTGCAGAGGGATCTGGACAGACTGGAGAGATGGGCTGATTGCAATGGGATGGAGTTCAACAAGGCCAAGTGCAGGTCCTGCCCTTTGGCCACACCAACCCCCTGCAGCGCTCCAGGCTGGGCACAGAGTGGCTGGAGAGCAGCCAGGCAGAAAGGGACCTGGGGGGACTGAGGGACAGGAAGCTCAAGAGGAGCCAAGAGTATGCCCAGGTGGCCAAGAAGGCCAATGGCATCCTGGCCTGGATCCAAACTAGCGTGGCCAGCAGGCCCAGGGCAGTGAGCCTTCCCCTGGACTCTGCCTTGGGGAGGCCACACCTTGAGTGCTGTGTTGAGTTCTGGGCCCCTCAGTCGAGGAAAGAGATTGAGGGGCTGGAGCGGGGCCAGAGAAGAGCAACGAGGCTGGAGAAGGGAGTGGAGCACAAGTGCTGTGGGGAGAGGCTGAGGGAGCTGGGGGTNCTTTTCCAACCCAATCCATTCTATCATTCTAAGATTAGCTAAGTCTTATGGAGGGGTTAATGCCTCACTGGAAAAAAATAATTCACTTGTGTACTTTCACAAAGTGGCTGTAGCATTTGTGATCATCATCCCTTAAAACTATCAGCTTTTTCCCCTGCTCCATGTCGCTCGGGTGTTGGTATAAACACTGGTTATCCTAAAGAAAAATCCACTCCAGTCCTTTTTCTGGAATCTCGGTGGCTTTTTGGTTTCCAGCAAAGAGTAGCCAGATTTTTTTGTGCGTGTGGGCCTCTGTTATAAAATGAGCATGCCATTAATTTTAGCTGTGCAGTTTTTGCTTGGAACAGCAAAGCAAACCATGAGGGAAATAGTTTCTGTGTGTGTAGATGTCAAAGGGTTTTCAACAAAGGGGATGTTCAGCAGCCTTTGAGGTCTGGGGATGAACTTGTCTTTGTTCCACTGGTGTTGGGTGTAGGAAAACCTTTGCCAGGAGGTGAATGAAGATGATAAACTACAAGAGATGTTCACTGGTGCTGCAGGTAGCAAGGAACTGGAGGAGAATGTTCTTCTTGTAGCCCATTGGTGTAAGTCATAATCCTCACTGCCTTCCTTGTTGCCTTGTCCCGTGTTTAACTGGACCTGGAGGTGGAATTATGCTTGTAAATGGGGTGCTAGAAGAGGCTGTGGAGCTGCAAATACAGCTAAAAGTAGTTGCATTGGAGTAATTCACCTCAAAATGCAACCTGGGGCAGTGGGCTGAGCACTACCGAGGCTGTGAGGTTAAAGGAGCTGCAGGGGATGGGGGAGAAAATGCAGAATTCAGCAAATGCTGGGGTGCCAGCTGCCGTGTGGTGCCAGGCTGAGTTACCCAGTGGTTTGCTGGATACACCAGCTCTTTCTCCTCATTTCTTGCCAGTAGGATGCTGGTGAAAGAGGAGTGGTGCTGTTTTTGTTGGAAGCAAGCTCGGTACAAGAGGCCATGCTAGTCCAGAGGCACAGCATGTGAAAGCTGTTTAGTGGTTTGCAGTGTTTTAGGATGTTCTTTTTCTCTGGTTGAAATACCCAGCAGTGCCAGTGAAACGTTGGTGTCTGTGAGGGGATAGCTACTGAGTTTTATACCTTTTTTTTTTTTTTTTAATCTTGCCCTTCATCAGCAGATAGGAAACAATGAATGCAAATCTATTCCCCAACACGTGCAAATGCATTTTGTTGCTTGGAAGCTGAGCAGGAGCTCTGGTGAATTATCAGCATCTGATTCCAGAGCTTTGACAATCTGCAATCTCCTTAATATTCTGACAAGCCACCGTGGGTATTATTCCTCGGTGTTTTTTCCCCTTTTGTATTCTTGAAACACATATTGCAATCTGAATGCTGTTGGTTTAGGATTAAAAGAGATATTGGCTGGGTCTATGCTTTGCTCAATTTTCCTTTGACAGCAGAGGGGGCAGAGTGGATAGGATGATTCTCCTTCCCCCACACTACAAATGAAGCCTGAATTAGAAGCAACTTTGAAAATTGAAGAGTTATCTCCTCTTCTGTTCATAATTGTGTCTAATATTATGAATACCAAGGCACATAAATTATTCATGCAAGGAAGAAATCCTCAATAAATTTTCTTGAGGAATCACAGCGCTTCCAGGGAAAAAAACTTTCTGCCTCTAAAGAATTTAAGCAACTCTGCTCTGGGTTCTCTGGCCAGGAGTATTATTCCAATGACAGCTTATCTTTAGAAATAACTGCAGATTAATTTATGTGTGCCTTTTAAAATGTAGCTTGCTTACCCAGATGGCAGTGAGATTCAAACTGATGGTACTGTGGGGTCTATAGTAGCTCTCCAGCCTAAGTGCTGGCCATTTTTACCATCCAGCTGTTTTCCAAATGATTTATTTCGTTTTCCCACTTGGTTTCTTTGCCTCACCCCTCTTGCTGCTCACAGTACAGTGTGGGAAGAACAGCTGCACTTAGCAGTTCCAATAAATGACTTTATTAGAATTGTGTCTGCATTACACTAATGCCAAAGGTCTTAGTTCATCTTGTAGCCTCCAAAGCACAGTGTCATCATTTCCACACTGCCTGCTCACAGTGGGGAAAAACAGCTCTGACTCAGCCCCTGGATAAATGGGGATACAGGGAACTCTGCTGGGAGATTTGTTCGGGCTTTGTCAGCAACCAGAAATGTCTTTTTCCCCATTTATGGTATATTGAGTGTAACATGCAGGAGAGACAGACCTGCTTTTAAACAGCTCAGGAATAATCATGAACTGCCTTTCTGTCAGAATGGTATAAAAATGTCCTTAAGCTTGAGGATTTAATGTGGAAATTTAGAGGAATAGTCCAAATGTTATCCCAGGGCACAGCAAAACCAGGGCTCCATCTCAAACCTCCAAACTCCTCAGCATTCCTTGCTGAGAGAGAAAATAAAATGAAAAGCCTTCCTCTTTTCAGGTGTTCCAGGGAACAAAAGGGAGTTGCCTTTCACTAGTTGTGGAGTAGCTCACATTTTGCCTGGCAAGATGAACATTCCTTGCTGCTTTTCCCACTTCTTTGAACTTTCCAGCAATGGGAGTGACTGCCAAAGGCAATGATGGTGTTTTGTGCAATCCCAGGGAGGCCACACCTGCAGTGGCCTGGAGATGGAGCAGAGCAAGTCTTGGAGGTCAAACTCAACTCCAGGCTCCACCTGGTTGCTCCGAGGTGTGAATGAAAAGTCTGGAAGGAGAGGTGGTGCTTTGTGGTGCCTGGAGAGGCCCTGCCTGGGAGGAGGATTCCATTGGAAGTGCTGCCTTTGGGCTTCACTTTGAGGCTTCCCATCTTTTCCTGTCTGCTGGATCAGTGGCAGCTGCTCCTTGCATCTGTCTGGCCTTTGGATGGAGCTTTGGAGCATCACCCCTGGAGCAGCACAGTGCCCAAGTGATGGGACTTCCAAGGGCAGCAGGAAAAAACATTTCCTCATTTTCTCATTTCTTCTATTTTATCTGTAGCTTGTTCTTTCTCCAAATGACTCTCTCTCTGTGCTACACCCACCATGGCTCCTAAGCACAATTTTATCCCTTTTGGAAGTACAGCCCAAACAGCTTATTAACATCATTCTCCTTTATTTTGTGAAGAAAGGGTTGTAAAGGGAACAATTTGTGTTAGTTGTCTTGTCAGCCTCTTTTAACATGAGTATTTAAAGCATTTTGCTGGAACATCTCCACTTTCTTTGTTAGTATTTGGGTGTTTTTGTGGCTGGTGGGCACAAGGTATGAGCTTCCATCTCCCCTTCTCTGCCATGGCCTTTTTGCCTTCACTCAAATACAGTTGTTCCTTTTGAGTAACTTATATAGTGGCAGAGTGGGTAGAAAAAATGGGGTTTGATTTTATCTTTCCTAAGGTGTACCTTTGTCTTGAAGAAAAGAGATATTGGTATTTTTAAGTGTTTTCAATTATAGTGTGTGGTTTTAGGTTTTGCTTTTATTTTTTTTTTAACTGTTCTACTTTTAACTGGAATTCTGTGGGTGAAGTGCTAGAATAAAACCCAGCAGCAGCCTGAGTCTGTGCACCCACTCTGATGGCACAGCAAGAGGAAAAATACCAGGGAAGCTGAGGGGAAATGGGCAGCAGCCCTAAAGATCCAAAATCTTCCTAATCCCTCCCTAATTCCATCATGTTACTGCACTCTCAGGAGTTCACAGGCAGCCTGAAAGCAGAGGCTGAACTTCTTCAAGGGAGATTTGACAAATCCACCTGTCAGTGTCACCAGACAACTGATTTATCATCTCTGACAAGTAGAAAATTGCTTTGACTTGTCTGCAGGACAAGTAAAATTTAGTAACAGTGATGGGTTATTTTGAAAATTGTCATGATCATGTAAATCCTGTTATCTCTGTAACCCAACACTAGCAAGGTCTGATCTGTAAAATGACATTAACTTGCCAGGAAAAAAAATATAAGAAAGGCCTCGTATTAACAGATAACTGGACCATTTTCCCCCTCAGTTCATTTTTAAATCCTGTTGCCTTTCAAAGGCTGACACTTCTGTCTCTCAGCCCTGTTTCTCTTGTAATAGAATATTGAAGGAGATGCTTTTAAAGAAAAAAAACAGCATGTAGCTACATCACACCATAAAATACAAAGGAAGAAACTCTGCTTAATCTGACAAAGCATCAGTGTTTAGGCTATAAGCTCATTATGAGGCTTGTGTAGTGGGAGCTGATTTTTTCAAATTAATTTCTATGATTACCATAATAAACATTTAATAATATCTTTCCCTTCCCTCATATCCTCAGCAGCTGAATATTTCAGTAGGTTATCTGGTCGTTCACAGCAGCCTTTATCCCCATCAGCTGTGCATGATCTGTTTACAAGAGTGCTTATAGGTATTTCCAGTTCAATTTCATTTTCCAGGTTGTGCTGCTTCAGCAGTTTCTCTCAGTGCATTTGAGATGTTCCCTGAGAACACCTGGGGAGTGTTGAGACCTTTGAATTTCTAATTTTATTTGGTAGTCAATGCAAAGACGTTGCATCTTGTTGTATTTAAATCTTTCAAGTGTCTGGAGAATGATTTGCTGTAGCAACCATTCAACACCTCAGACAACAAGGCAGGTGCACTTTGGTTGGTGTGGGTTATTTGCTGACAGTAATAAGTGAAGCCTCGTGTTGTGCTGGTGCTGTGACTGAAAGGTTGGGGGAATCCAGAAAGTCAGAGCAGAATTTGTTGGGATTGGGGATCTGTGCAGAGCTGCCTCCAGCTCTGGGGTCCCCAGCACAGGAAGGATGTGGAGCTATTGGAGGGGGATCAGAGCAGGCACCAAGATGATTCAGAAAATTCTTTGCAGAGAGAGTGCTCAGGCATTGGAATGGGCTGCCCAGAGAGGGGGTGGATTCCCCATCCCTGGAGGTTTTTCAGCTGAGCTTGGCCGTGGCACTGAGTGCCATGATGTGGTAAAGGGACTGGAGTTGGACCAAGGGTTGGACTTGATGATCTCGGAGGTCTCTTCCCACCCAATCAATTCTATGATTCAGAGGGCTGGGGCAGCTCTGCTGGGAGGAAAGGCTGGGAGAGTTGGGATTGCTCAGCCTGGAGAAGAGAAGCTTTGGGGTGACCCAACTGTGGCCTTGCAGTACCTAAAGGGAACTTACAGAAAAGATGAGAAGATTGGATATTAGGAAAAAACCCTTCCCTGTGAGGGTGGGCAGGCCCTGGCACAGGTTGCCCAGAGAAGCTGTGGCTGCCCCAGCCCTGGGAGTGTCCAAGGCCAGGTTGGACAGGGCTTGAAGCAACCTGGGACAGTGGAAGGTGTCCCTGCCCATGGCAGGGGGTGGAACGAGATGAGCTTTAAGATCCTTTCCAACCCAAAGCTACTGCTGGTTTCTTGAAGCTGGTGAGGTTTCAGGTTGTCACACCACGTGGGTTTCGTCTTGCAGCTCAGCATTCTGCTATTGCTTTTCTTCACTCACAGTTCCGGAGAACACTAGAAATGTCAAAAAATACCATATTGATCTAGGCATGGTCATAACATACTTTTACAGGGATCATTGCATGCATCCCAAACCTTTCTTCCTTACTGGCTCAGTTTTCCAGAACAGTCTCATGTTCAGTGGGTTGTCTGTGATTCCTCCAACGCTCCTGCCTCCTGAGTTTCTTTCCCATCAGTAGCTTTGAATATTTGTCCTCTTGCTCAAGTGTCATTTTGTCTCACACTCTCCACAGCTCCTTGGCAGTGAGTAGATCTGAAAGCTGTGTATGGGAACCCAAGATGAGCATTTGAAATCCAAGTAAAATCTCCCAGCAAAATGTTGTCTTAATTATCAGTGCTAGGATGTAAACTTGATTTTTATCTCCTGTCTCTTCCACCCCCAGTCCCCTCTCGCCTCCCATCCTTTGCTTGGCCCTGCTTTTTGGGACACCTATTTTCAAAGCAAGATGGATCAAGTGCAGTAACTAAATTTCCTGACCTAAGAAAACTGCAGAAGGATAATTTAATAGTTGTCAAAATCTCCTAACAAAACCTCTGGAACACAAGGATAAAATGTATGACATTTCTGCAGTGATTACATCCACTAGCACTGAGGAGAGACAGCCAAGTCTAGATATGCTTTGATTTTTTTTTTTGGCCTTTTTTGAAGCTACCTGGTTGCTGGTAAGTGACAGTAATGTTATTGTGAGGCTTTCTCAGTGACAGCTTGTCAAGAAATTACGTACTCCGAGAACTGCACTGTTTTAAAAATGGGGAGGGGTGGAGGATTGTGTGCAAATGAGGGAGTAAACAAAGGCTTTGGAATTTCAGTCTGATGCAAAGGAACATTTTCATTGAATCTGGAATAGAATCACAGAATGGATTGGGTTGGAAAAGACCTTCGAGATCATCAAGTCCAACCCTTGGGCCAACTCCAGTCCCTTTACCACATCATGGCACTCAGTGCCACGGCCAAGCTCAGCTGAAAAACCTCCAGGGATGGGGAATCCACCCCCTCTCTGGGCAGCCCATTCCAATGCCTGAGCACTCTCTCTGCAAAGAAGTTTTTTCTGCTCTCCAACTTCAATTTCCCCTGGCAGAGCTTGAGCCCCCCGTGCCCCCTTGTCCTATTGCTGAGTGCCTGGGAGAAGAGACCAACCCCCACCTGGCCAGAACTTCCCTTCAGGCACTTCCAGACAGTGCTGAGGTCACCTCTCAGCCTCCTCTTCTCCAGCACAAACACCCCCAGCTCCCTCAGCCTCTCCCCACAGCACTTGTGCTCCACTCCCTTCTCCAGCCTCGTTGCTCTTCTCTGGCCCCGCTCCAGCCCCTCAATCTCTTTCCTCAACTGAGAGGCCCAGGAAGAAATTGTTTCTGAGAAACTTTTGAAAAAAAATGTCGGAATAAACCAGCCGTGCTTAAGCCTGTGAGCTGCTGCACACTCTGAAAGTGTTTCAACATCAAGGAGCATACAAGCAGCAAAGATGGGAGATAGGAGCAAAGAGCACCTCTAATGAAAACACTGATAGGACCAGAAGAAACAGGTTTTGCTGTAAAGATGAAATGCTTCTTGCACTTGCATTTTAAGCAACGTTTTGCCTTTTTCAAAGTGTTTGAGGAAGACAGAGATAAAGCAGGGGACATGGTAATTACACAGAGAAGCTTAACTCATTTACTTCTGACATGTCACACCAACCATTAAGTCAGGAGATGTGAGGAGAGCAGGTTTAGGAGGTTGTTTTGCTAAGCATGAGCTGTTACTTCGTCTTTCATTTTATTTTAGTTGTAATTTTGACTTGTAAAATCAGTGAAGGAATAAATACATACAAATGTTACGGCCTTTTAAACTTGCCCTGTTTCTAACAAGTGGTGTAGGAAGCTGCCACTGCCTGTTGACCCTGTCCCCTGAACATCAATAATAATGTGTTTATTTTTCTCCATCTCAAATGTTAAGTTGTTGATTTCAGTGCTTTTGACCTTCATTTCCTGTTGAAATGACATCTTTTTTTTTTTTATTTCTGCTCGGGTTTGAAGCATTACCATCAGGAAGGAAAATTTTAAGCTATGCAGCACATATTCATTCCATGCTTTTTCTGTCCTCTGTTTCAACTTGTAATATCTCAGCTTCCTCCTGATTTGCTTCCAGTACATCCAAAAAAGGGGGTTGTCTCCCCCCTTGCAGGCTCTAAGCCTTTCAAACACTGTATGCTCTTAGTAACACTGATGCTCTTATTCTCAGCAGGCTGAAGTTCCCAGGGTGATGATGCTTAAAGTGAGAAATAGGCAGAGTGTGAAGGAATTACTTTGTTATTGTGCTCAAGGATTTTTCTCGAGCGGGAAAATAAAACACCCTGTTAGAAGTTCAGCCAGGACCTGATCACCAGTGCTGAGGTTTGAAGGTGCACAGTTAGTAAGCAGACTGACAGGGGGAGAGGAAGAAGATGCACAGCATCTGCTGTGCCTGGAATTGTACAGATTCCATTCAGCCAGCCTGGTGACTTAGGTTAAATTTTACCATAGTTTTGCGTGTTCATTTAAGCATTTTAAGTAACTGTGGCAGCTGCTTTAGTTGATATCCATGTGATTGGTTTCTTCACGTCTTCATTTTTGCCCTGCAGCCTTGCTAAAATCTGATCCTTTTACTCAGATAGCATCATCAAAATATGCAGGCTCATTAGAAAAAGGCCAGGTTTTTAACATCATCTTAGTATCACTGGTGTGCATCTACTTTTTGTAGCAATGGTATATCCAAGCTTGCCTCGTTGTCTTTTATTTTCTGACTTTTTTCTTTCCCCCAGTGTATTATCAGCTGTGGGGAATGAACCAAGAGCAGGGACCCCTGCACCATGTTGGGGCTCAAGGCTCCAGTGGGGACTTATCTGAAGCCTTGCCTGAGTAATGGCTCTGTCAACATTTGCTGAAGGGGATGAATTTTGCTTCCTTGGTCACAGAGTACGAGGTCCACTTTTCTGTCAACACCTTTGACTCTTTCTTTGCTGGCTCAAAAAAACCCCACCAAACTTAAGTAACCTTAAGCCAAGTTGGAGTTACAGCACATTTGAATTCTGTCTTAGTTTTGACAGTGTTTTGATTATAGGAGATGGAAGAGTTTCAGTTGCTCTGTGTCTGCTTGGTATCAGTGGATGACACACACTCTGGATCACTGTTAATATGCTGGAGAAAAATATTCTTCACCTTAGATTTTGAATACGTTCCCTTTTTTTCTTGTGATCTGAGAGATTGGGGTATTTTCTCTTCCACTTTCCTCCTTCTCCCCAAGCTCTTACTGTTTCTAGACACAGAGAAACAGGATGCATCAAAAATTTATATTAGTTTTGCATGCAGTGACCTGCCAGACTCTGTGCATGGTGCTTTGGAGAACAATTCCCTGGAAATTTGGGTGTCCTCCTTGAGGACTGACCCACTACCTCCAAACTGTTCTGGCTCACTGACCTTGAATGGTGTATTTGTACAGCAATTGCTTTTGTGGAGCAAAAGCAAATCTACCAGATCCCCATTCCCCAGCAAGAGGCTTTCTCTCCCTCTAATTCCCTTATCATAAACACAGCAACTCCAGTTGCCCCTGGATCCTGGCCCATCTGTCTCGGATTTACTAGAACAGTATCCTGGTTTCAATAACATACCCTTCATTTGTGGAGCAAACATTTCTTGGTTTTTATCTGCAGGGAGAATTGATGAATATTATTAATATTTGCAGGGATAGATGGCAGTTTATCATGGACTCGAAGCAATAGCCTATCTGGCTGCACCTGCTGTTTGAGACAAAGTGCAGGGAAAAGGGACTTCCAGGTTGACTTCCAGGCCCACAGGAGAGCCAGCTCTGCTCTGTCTCTAAAAAGGACATGTTTATAAATTATTTTATTTCTTAATTTAGAATCATAGAATCATAGAATGGATTGGGCTGGAAAAGACCTCCAAGATCATCAAGTCCAACCCTTGGTCCAACTCCAGTCCCTTTACCAGATCATGGCACTCAGTGCCACGGCCAAGCTCAGTTGAAAAACCTCCAGGGATGGGGAATCCACCCCCTCTCTGGGCAGCCCATTCCAATGCCTGAGCACTCTCTCTGGAAAGAAGTTTTTTCTGCTCTCCAACTTCAATTTCCCCTGGCAGAGCTTGAGCCCGTGCCCCCTTGTCCTATTGCTGAGTGCTGTCTGTTTGAATTTTGAGTCTTATTTTTGTGACTGAATGCTTATCCCAACTCCTTTTCCTGTGGGGAATAAGGAACAACCACGTTGCTGCAGCTTGGGGACAGAGATTTGCTTGGGTGCTGTGCCATTTGACTGGGCATCCTCAGTGATCCAAACCTGCTGCTTTTTTAACCCACCTAGCATGGAGCTGGACTTCCTTTTGGATTAGAGTCCCTGGTATTTGTGCTGATTTCACAGAGTGTGAAACTTCATTTTCCACTCTTACTGGCTGATTTATGAATATTGTGGAGGAAATCATTCCCCACTGTAACTAGCAGGAATAACCATGACACCTTTTCTGTAGCTTTCCAGTTTCTTTTCTGCTGGCAGTTTTCCTTGTTGCAGTGCTTTTTGCAATACTTTTATATCCACTTTATTCCTGGCTTGTAGCAACTGCGAGGAATCTTTTAAATAAGGACAGTTTTTAGTGTGTGTGGGTTTGAGAAGTTAGGAATTCACAGCCACTTGTATGTGCAGGGAAAAAATAGCCCTTTTTTCCCAGCCTTAATGATTCTGCGATTTTTGGGGTAGGGCAGGGAGACATCAGTCATTTCCATGGTCATTGAATGCTGCTGGATCTCTCTGCATCCTCCAGCCTGCACTGGATCCTCTGGTGGGTTTAAGACTGTAGGTCAGCTAAGTCAGTTTATGCACATGCCCTGGAAAACTTGATTAATTAGGGGCTTCTCATATTTTTCTCTTGATATTTTACTGCTCTCACACTCTCCGGTCCCAGGGGAAGGTGGTTCCCCAAAGATAACAGCCCCAAAGGCACAGCCAATCCTGCTAGAAGGGAAGGTACTAACCTGGTTTAGTGCTGGGCAAAGGCTGCTGTGAATTTGTCCCCACTCATTGATTTACCACTCCCAAAGAAATGAGTAGTCTGTCCTTTGTTGAGTCACCTGTTTAGTAGCCAAAGTTTAGGAATAGAAGGAAAAAGTAGCATGTGTGCTGTCAAAGTAGCTTCTAAACATTTGATTATAGGGTTAGAAAGAAAATCGTACAGCAAGAAAACTCAGGTGCAGATTAAACATGAAAATGAGGTTCTTCCTCAGCTGCTCTGGCAGCACGTTCTGCTCTCCCTGTGGGGCTTGCTGGCTTTGGGATTTCTTCAGGTTTACAATTCTGTTGATAAAATTGCAACTAAAAAGTGCAAAATGCAATGGCCTAATACCTGTGCTCTGTCCAGGCTGGGCTTTGAGAGTGTGCTGTGAGTGTTGGGCAGGATAGTTCTTCCCTTATTCTCTCACTTGGAACAAAACCAGGGTGAGAATCTTTAATTTTTCTGCCGAATGTGCACATTACTCATATATATTGCAGTATCTGTGGGCCTTCAGTCTGACTATTTCTCAGGGTTTGGGACCTTGGTTGTCCACAGACCTTCCCACCTTCCCTCTCTCTGCGAGCAGGACATGAAGACCGAGTGTGACAGACACATGACAGCTTTGCCATTCCCTGTTGGGTTTTTTTCCTCCCTTTAAACTACCTTCCTTCCTTCCTTTCCCACCACTTCTTTTTAGCATTTTTAGCCACTGTAACGTCCCTGCTATAATTAGCTCTGAGCATGACTGTTGTTATCTTTACAGGGTTTAATTTTTAAAAGACGGTCTGGAGGAAGTAATGCTCGTTTGGCTGAAATCCTTTTATTGTTCTGGCTGGTGATCACAACACAGCAGACTTGTAAAAGCTTATCTGCTTGTCCTCTTCAGGTCCTCAGCCTTGGTTAAGGGTTCTGATGTACCATGTGAGGAGCAATTTAAAATATTATGCACACACCCCCTCCCTGCCAATGCATGCACTGGTTTATTTTGATTGAATCTGGATTTGTATAATTTATCTGGGTCATCAGTGAAAATAAGCTCAGGGTATTATATGCAAAGCAAATCTGATTTTTGACTTGTTCCCTCCTGAAGAGGAGTTCTATGTCTGTCGTTGGTTTTTTTTTCACAGACTATTCTGAGTTGGGAAGGACCCCCAAGGATCATCGAGTCCAACTCAAGTCAATGGCCCACACAGGGGATTGAACCCATGACCTTGGCATTATTACAGCCAAGTTTTAACCAACTGAGCTAAATTTCAAAGATTTGGACCCAAATGTATGGAGGGAAGGATTTTTTCCTTGCTTTGAACCCTGTGCCAATTAAGGTTGAGCTGGTGAGATGACTGGGCTGCCACAGCCTGTGCCCTGTTGGCTTGGAGGGCACAGATCCCAAGGGATTCTGCTCCATCTCTTTTGCCTCTGGCTGTTCTGAGCTCTGCCACACTCTGCACTGTCACTTTGGGTTTTAATCCATGGCTTGAGCAGGGTAACTTTTTACCTCATCCGCCCTTTTCCTTTTAGCCTGTGACTGAATTTTTTCTCCACATTTACTGGTGTGAAATTAAAAAAAAAAAATTAAAATTAAACAGGATACAGGAACAGTAACTTTGACTTCACCTTGCACCATCTTGCAAACAAATCAGTGGCTCTGGTCGTGCCCTTCCCAGAACTGGGTGTGGTGGCCGAAATAACACAGCTCGGGAGTACAAAGAGAACACAGCCCTATTGTTTCAGGCCAGGCAGAAAGATGCCTTCTGAAGGCTAAACTGGGGGGTTTGGTACTTTTTGGGTGCCTTTTTTTTTTCTTGTGGGTGTCTTTTTTCTTTTTTTCTTTTTTTTCTTTATTTTTTCTTTCCGTTTTTTCTGCTTTTTTTCTTTTTTTCTGTTTTTTTCTTTTTTAAGTTTTTGTCTTTTTTCAGTTTTTGTCTTCTTTCTGTTTTTTTCTTTTTTCTGTTTTTTCTTTTTTCTGTTTTTTTCTTTTTTAAGTTTTTGTCTTTTTTCAGTTTTTGTCTTCTTTCTGTTTTTTTCTTTTTTCTGTTTTTTTCTTTTTTCTGTTTTTTTCTTTTTTCTGTTTTTTTCTTTTTTCTGTTTTTTCTTTTTTCTGTTTTTTTTTCTGCTTTTTTTCTTTTTTCTGCTTTTTTCTTTTTTCTGCTTTTTTCTTTTTTCTGCTTTTTTCTTTCTTTTTTCTTGTTTTTCTTTTTTCTGATTTTTTCTGTTTTTTTTCTGTTTTTTCTTTTTTTTCTGTTTTTTTCTTTTTTTCTTTTTTCTGCTTTTTTCTTTTTTCTGCTTTTTTCTTTCTTTTTTCTTGTTTTTCTTTTTTCTTTTTTCTTGGTTTTCCTTTTTTCTTTTTTCTTGTTTTTTCTTTTTT
>VWZD01009286.1:408355-481991 GCA_013396695.1 Sakesphorus luctuosus | reverse complement strand
AGACATCCAATTTCACAGACCATTTTCCATTTCCTTTGTTTTCATTACAAGAACAAGCTGGTTAAAGTAATTCCACTCCTTAATTTTAAACTAAGCCTTCAGCATCATCCCTTAAGAATTTAAACCTTTATCACCATTCCTTACTGTATCTCCTCAGTGCCTTCCCCCACCAAATCCTGTGAAAAGCACTTTCAGAAAAGGCAGGTATAAGATGTTTAAATACTCAGATCTTTAAGAAAATTCAATAGGAAACAAATTCTTGCAGTCCTCTACTGCTATTTGCTATAATGCAGTGGCCCCAAAACATCTGTTCTCAAATTGCAATTTACTTCATCTACCAGGTGTTTCACACTGCTAATGATGGCAACTCACAAATTTACAACAGTCACGTAAGGCAGTTACATAAATACAATTATGTCAATCAAGTTCACTGCATCTTTCTCAACTAGACTACACATGACATTTTTCTTCTTGTTCTCTTACCCTAATAAAAGGATGAAGACTACATTTCTGCAAAGAGAATCCCTGGACAACATTCTGGTATTGAAGTCAGAGAGGTCACTGAAGTGTGTTTCAGCAACATCAGCAGGTAACTCAACTAGGAAGTAGATGGGATGTTTTTCACTTCACACGTGACAGAACTGGTGCAAAACCCCCACTTTAAACTAGTTACTTTAAACCTTTTGGTCCAAATACATAAAATAAGCATTATTTACAGCATTTTACTCCTTTTGTAAATGCAATGCTTTAAAACACGTTATAAAGCACCTCAGTAAAAATATTCTACAGATAAAAGTATTGAAGTAGTAGGAAAACCCTAGCCATACCACAGCTCACTAATAGAGTCATAATATGGATTCACCAATAGCTCAGTTTACAATTATTACAAAGAATCCATGGAGAAACTGACTGAGTTTATGGTTTTTATACCACTGTGTAAGGATCAACTAGAACTGCAGACAATACCAAATTTCTTTGTAGTTTTCCCAACCTTAGTCAGTGGTGGTAGATGTAAACCAAACAAAACCAAAACCCCCACTCATCTGATTCTTGAACTTTTTACAATATTAATGTGAAAATAACATTTTAACACTAATGAGGAGTTGTAATTTTTTAATAAAACCACATATATAAATATGGGCAATCCCAGCAGCAGCAGCATTTCTCAGCAGAACATGATTAACCATCCCAATTAATATCATGTGACATGACTCACAAAAACAAAGCACAGATGTCAACCAGTTATTAAGACTACTCATACTGTATACAACCCAAATTTCCATGTTGAAAGCTGGGGAAAATGATTTCCTCTTCACAGAAGTATAAATGAAAATAAATTGCTCTGAAAATTAAAAAGAGCATCAACAAAAGCGTTTTTTGTTTATATTTTCAAATAGAACTGCCGTGTATTAATTGCTCCGAATTACAGTGTAGATTTCTTCAGGTTAAGGATATTGACTCCCACTGAAAATATTAGTTAGATAAAAGAAATTAAGCCTTTGCTTCTGAATTACCAACACAGCCATATCCAAAGCCCTGGAGGTGATCCACAGCCCACTTTTCTCATATAAAGAAATGTCTTGGAGGTCTACAAGCAATCTAGTTTCCATGGCTGAGGACTAAGATGATGATGTGATCAAGATTTAGGTCCATAAATCTAACAGTATAGCGTTCTTAGTTTGATTTAGGGTAAATCTTTTCATAGAAAAAGTTTTGAGCCAGAATATACAATTCTCCATCTTTTTCCCGAACTGCATGTGCTCTGACAAACTGAAATTGCTCCAGTGCAAATTCATAGAACTCATTCTCCATTTTCCAGATTTCAGACTGTTGTAGCTTGGCAATAGTTTCTTTTGTGGGAAGTTTTTTCTCAGTTGTTTTTCTAAGATGAGACTTCTTTCCTAAATGCAAAATGAAAGCAATAACTTCACTTTAAAGTTCACATGCTTAAAAAATGTTTACAGTCATTTTATTTACAGAGTTTTACACTCTTAGCCTGTTGATAAACTGCATCAGAAGTGACAGGTTTTAATCCAGAATTTATCAACATAACGTGCAGGGTTGAAAAACTGCAGCCTCTCTCACTAAAAGTGAATGAATTTTGCATCAATTCTTTTAATTCTTCCTCCTTACTCTAATAAACCCGGGGAATGAACATTCAATTAAGGAACGAGATTACTCCACATAATATACTTGGAGCAAGATTGGTCTTTCAAAATTAATTATTTAGATGTTAATCTGGTATCAAAAATATTAGGAATTTTAGAAACTGCAGAACAAGAAGTTCTTTCATAGAAGCATAGAAACATTTAGGTTGGAAAAGATGTTTAAGGTCACAAAGTGCAACCCCAAATAACACTGCCAAACCCCACTAACCCATGTTCCTGAGTGCCACATCTACATATCTTTTAAATACCTCCAGGGATTGTTATATTCAATTCAGACTACAAAAACACCCTAAACCTGTTCTGGAACAAACACTGCACTGGTGTAAGCCCTTTTTAGCTCTTCACCAAGGAGGAAAAAATCCTGTTTTCACGTGATTTCAGTTGTCTATTTCTACTCAAAATATAATCCCAACTAATGACATTTAAAGCATTACTCTCCCATCTAAATAGGATGCTATCATCTTATCATAAATGATGCATAAGCCATATCCCTGTTGCACAGAGTTCCTGAGGCAAAGATGACTAAAATGATGACCAGACTTTCCCTAAGAAGTGCTACCTGTTGCTTTGTAATAAACTTGTTACTAATACACATCTAGGCTCTATACATCAGACCCTTTTCTCCCTCTACTTGTAAATAGAAGCCCTGCTAAGAGAGATCTTTTCCTCACCACAAATTGCATGGCCAGCTCCTAGAAAGTGAGCTACCAGCTATGTTACGTCTTCTTAGGAGCCCAGGAAGGCAAACATGTCCCTGGGTCTCTGCATCCCTCGGGCCTTATTGCTCAGCCAACCAGGCTGCAACAAGCACATTTAATTTCAGCAGAGCTTCTGAAGAAATGGAAATCTGCCACATTAGCCACTTCACAAAACTGAAGGCACTGAAAGACCTTATAAAATGTTCTGTTACATTTTTTACGTGCAGTATACCTACAGAACTGCCTTTACTCCTACTTTAAATATTTACTGTTTGTGTAAGGCAGGAAGATACTTGGGCTACCCTCAAAATAAACATTGCTGTGAATCTTTTAAAAGGAGTTTATCTCTTTGGTAGGAGCATCAGCCAGCTGAGAGGCAAAAGACTGTCAGAGGCTCAAAACTGTTCATCTAAGTCTAAAGAATTCACATTAAAAAGGCAAGAAGAGGATGAAGAATCCATGGAATCCATGGATACCAACTTTGTAAATACCTGTCCGGTACAGTTCTGTGGCACCCCTGAAGAACCGGGGCAAAGCTGCCTCCAATAACATGATAAAGTCTTCAAGCTCTTCAGTAACTCCCACTAGGAAGTATTCATTAATCAGATTGTATTTGGCTTGTTCCAAAGCCCATCTGCTTCCCACATTCCTAAAAAGACAGAGAACAATTACAGCAAGTTCTGGTGGCAGCCAGCAATCCTTGGTCTCTGGGTGCAGATTACTTCACAACAGGACATTTGTACAGCAAAAGCAAGACTCATTCCAAGTTATAACAATTTGTAACTTCATTTCCCTTTCCATTTTCTCTCGTCTGTGTTCTTACCTAAAAATGTGACTCCTCTATTTATAGAGGAGTCTCCACAAACAAGCCCGATGTGTGTAGATGATTAATGTCTCTATTAATGCAATCTTTGGAGGATTTACATTTTCTCAATGTTAATACTTGGTCTCCCCTTTCCCATTAGATACCATAAATCTGATAAGAACACACCTTCTTTCCTTCTCTTCTTCTCCACCTGGCCACAGTGCAGATAAGTCTGACCCATAGGCACCGAAAGAGGAGCTCCCAAGCGACCATTTACTTTGCTTATGTTTGAATGAACAGTACCTTTGACTAATAATTGTCCTTGATATCACTCAGAATACTTCCATTAATCCATGTTCTTTTTTTTTTTTGGCTAAAGAGTTTTTTAAAGTATGTGCCATTATTATAAAACATGCTGCATTGACAGATAGACACTATTTGCTTTTGTTTCAGTGACCACTAAGTAGCACTGACTACTGGATGCCTGGTAATGTTTTAAGAAGATAAATTTATGCTGATCTCAAGGATTTTATTCTCCCCAGAAAACTTAAGAGCTTGAACTAAAATATCTCCATTTGGAGAGAAAGATACTGTAGTCTGATATATGAGAAAAATGTCAAGACTCCATATCTGCAAAAATAATTTTTAAAATTGAAAACATATGTTTTCCCTCATAGCACTGCTGATACAGTATTTTAACATATTGCTTGTTTAAAGAACTGCAATAGTGTTTCAGTAATTGCACCTTCAAAAGAAAATACATCACTAAAGTATATCCACTGCTTCACTTGGACCAGTTCCTCACACTCTCCCCAAATGTGCTATATATGGAAATTTGCTAAAGTTTGTATTTCAACACTGATTTACTTGACTAACAAGCTACATTTATCTCCCTACCAGCATTCAGAGCTGTGGCCACAGAAGAATGGAATTTGAAGCCAAAGTTTCTCTGGAGCACAGTCGGAACCTCCAGCTGCCACACATTCATCAAAGGTCTGGAAGAGAGACAAAATTGATTTGAACTTTAAAATCTCATATACATATCAAACATCTCAAACTGGCTAGTTGCTAAATGTAGAGGGGACAGAAAAACACAAGATATGATGTGAAAGAAAAAAAAAGTAACCTTGCTTTCACAGTGTTATTAGGATAACCTATCAGTCTCAATTAAAATACTACTTGGCCAGTCTTTTATGGTTACAACTAATGAACAATTGATCTTACCTGATATACACTGATATACCTCTGATATAACCTTAGCAAAGGCTATTTGTCAAAACTAGCACAGATAGTCAATAAGTATTGATATAATTATTTTCCCTTACAAAAGAAGTCATTAAAGATACAGCATGAAATGCCATCAGGAATTTTGTGATCCTGAAACAGCTGGATCTTTATAACATAGAGCACTGTGCATTTCGTGTTTTAGATTAAAGACTGTTCTATTATATTTTAAACATTATGACAAATAACTGCCATTGCAGAGGCTAATTTGGTTTTGGCAACCAGAAGAACTGACAGGAAGGTGTTCACTGCCCAACAGAATATTCCATAGAATATTGCTCTCTACATGGATACACAGCTGTAGCAACGCAGAGTTTGAACTGCAGTAACACAGTGATACTACAAACTCCATTAGCACTGGAAACAAGTTGTAAATGTTCTACTGTGTCAGCATAAAGTAAGCACTTATGATATTTCTAACCAAGATATAAGCCATGTATCTAGATATTTAATAATGAGCAATCACAGACAACTTTTCAGATTGTGTCTTCTTCATCATTACAAGTTTCTGTTTAAAACAACTATGTAAAAAAACGCATTTGCATAATTATTTGGGTTTAAGAACAAAGACAGCATCATTTGCTTTTTTTTTTTTGTGGTGAAGTTTCTGAGATAATATGAAAAATTTACTGATACTATGTCAAAGCAGGGAATAAGTTGTGGTGCCTTGGTTCATACTGAACTTTGAGTTTAGAATACCTTGTATATGTCACACATCACAGATAAAAATGCAGCTTAACGAGGAAAACAAGGCACTGGAATGCTTTTCCCAGCATAATTCTCTAGAGAAATTCTGCATTGATCTACCATGAGTACTGGGTAACTCCAAGGTTACCTTAGAACTAAGCTGTTAAATGCACCTCCTAACTTATGAATGTATATACTAAAAATGAACTGGCATCTGTCTAAACACAGGATTCTTTTCTCATACCTGCAGGTTATTTTACACTTAGTAAGCAAAAGAGAGCAAAAAATTTTCTAAGTAAGATGAAACAGGACAAGCCTCCTTCCACAATTCCTCTCATATACCTACCTTGACTGCTCCACCCAGAGGATTTATTTTAAGAAACATTTGTCTTTAAAGACTCTGCATTTGGAGCCAAGCTATCTACAACTGGAAGCACAGGGATACAGAAAAAAAAAGAATGAAGAATTCTTCCATATAAATACTGTGGTATGGACTAGGAGAGGATGAGGTTGTAAAGTACATTGAGATTCCTTTCCACTAATAAAGGAAGAGCTGACTTCCACCAGAAGCAATTTTTGACCTTTCCTACTTTTCATTTGAAGAGCTCTTAGTGAATCTAGTATCACACATATTAGAGACACTGCAATCCATTTTCACAGAATATGCTGAGTTGGAAGGCACCCACAAGGATCACTGAGTCCAGCTCTCAGTCCTGTACAGGACCATCCCCAAGAGCTGCACGATGTACCTGAGAGTATCATCCCAAAGGCTTCTTGAACTCTGTCAGTCTTGGTGCTGTGACCACTGCCGTGGGGAGCCTGTTCAGTGCCCAACCACCCTCTGGGGGAAGAACCTGTTCCTGATATCCAACCTAAACCTCCCCTGACACAACTTCAGGCCATTTCCTCAGATTCTGTCACTGGTCACCAATGAGACAAGATCAGTGCCTGCCCCTGCTCTTCACCTTATGAGGAAGTTGTAACTGCAATGAGGTCTCCCCTCAGCCTCCTCCAAGCTGAACAGACCAAGTGCTCTCAGCCACTCCTCACAGGGCTTCCCCTCAAGGCCCTTCAACATCCTTGTTGCCCTCCTTTGGATACTTTCTAATGGCTTAATGTCTTTCTTACACTGTGGTGCCCCAAACTGCTCCCAGTATTGCAGGTGAGGCCACCCCAGCGCAGAGCAGAGCAGGACAGTCCCGTCCCTCGGCCGGCTGGAGATGCTGTGCCTGATGCCTCCCGGACACGGCCGGTCCCCCTAGCTGCCAGGGCACTGCTGATATACATAAAACTGATATCATCTGTACATCTACAGTTCTCTAGGGACACTATGGAATCTAAGTATTACTTGATTTAAATCAAAGAAACCCTAACACTTCATATAGTAAATCAATTCAATTTAAATGAACTTGAGATGCTTAGAGGACATGTTAATCTGTACAACAACAACAAAGTCTCAGACCTAAATAAAATGGTATTACAGTGACAAAATAAAAAAGTATATTTGATAGAAAACCACAAAATTTTTAATGCAATGCATTGCACACATTATAAACAGGAATGCATTTCAACTTTTTCCAGCAAATCAGCTTACAGTGCAGTCTACCAAGCAGAAGCATTAGGGATTTTTAGCTTAATGTTTCCCATTGACTACCTAACAAGGCTGTTTGGATTACAATTCAAAACTAAAACAACACTGTTAAATTTCACTCTTTTTAATAAGCTTTAAATCCTATAAACAGCTTGGACTTGGCAGCATGCTCAGCTTTCCAAGTGATTGATTTCCATCAGGAAAGAATTCCATTGGCCTCTCATGGAAAAGAAGAGAATAGGTCACAAAGATGAGATCACATCTCTCTTTTAAAAAATGCCTTTAAGATACCATATCATCAGATCATCTGTCTTTTCAGTTCTATGAAGACAACTTTTTAGCTTAATTTTAATTTATTCTTGAAGCTTTATTCTACCTATGCTGTGGAATGCCTGGACAAACTGAAATGCAGTAGCTGAAGATGGCGCTAAACCCTAAATTAACAGAAGAGCAGTCAATTACCAACTGAAAAGAGGAATGGTCTGCTCCCAATATTTAAAAAGCACTATTTGGATGGGGGGCAGCACATGAAATGATTAGTCACACGTATTAGTTGTTATGGTGTTTATAGACTAAGCTGTATTTAGTATGATTTTTGCTTTTTTTTTCAATGTCACTTGGTATTCACACCATGTGACACAACATTACAGAAAAATTGCATCAGCTCAAGCAATATTGTCACTGAAATTATAAACAGTATTTGGCCCTGTAAAGTACAAAACCTTATTACATTTTATAAAGGATACTGTTCTAGCTATAGTTTTATAAACTATACTCACAAACTTAATACCCTACCTTTCTTCCAATATAGGAAAAATCCAAAGCAACATGCCCCAATAAATGTCTTACTGCAAACCATGACAGTGGATGTATAGATTCTTTATGGAATAAATATATTTTGGAGACTACATGACGTTGCCATTCTGAAACTGTATTAGTAGTCAATGTTTGAACGTGCTAACCTGATCCTACAGTCACTTAAGACAGATGGAGGAAATGCAGAAATGTATGTATCATACTCTACAGTTTTCAGAAAGACTCTTTACAGAATTCCACTGAAATGTTTATGCTTTAAAAAATAAAATAAATTGGGTTGCTAATGAATCGTTAACATAAAGTGAGTTTACAAGGGTACAAAGAACATCCTTAACATCATGCTCTGCTCCATTATGGACATGAAGTAGAGAATATAACTTACAAAGTCACCATTATCACAAAGGCTGATAAAAGAATGATTCAGCTTTTATCAGGATATTTTAAAAACTGTTTTCACACTAACTTTAGTAAGTACAACACATGTAATAAAGTGTACTTTACCTTTTTATCCCCCTGTTTTCGCCTCCGTAGCCCTGGTCTGTAATCATCTCCAAAGCGCAGAAAGTAATAATAAGAAACTAGTCGTTCTATAGGATCTCTTATGACATTTATGTAAATTGGTTTCTTTTTAACACCAAATCTAAAGTAAAAGAGGAAAAAAATCTTTCAAAGGCCAAATCAAAGCTTCTCATCTAATACTTAAAAGCCTGTCTCTATTGACACAACTGAAATCTCTACACAAAACAGATGATACTGAGAGGAAGTTTAATGATCACTTCTTTTCATCCTCATATCCAGTGCATTACACAGATGTGAAAGTCAATTCAATTTCAGTTTGCCTAGGATTATGACTTTAGGGGTTTTTTACTGAGGAAACAAACAAAACTGACATATTTTCACACAAATAGATACTAAAAACATTTACAAACCCAACCTTACCCTAGAAATGACTTAATTAGATTAGCAGCCTCATATGTGTTTATAAATTCGAGTAAGTTTGATATTTAGTTCCTGCCCTCCTGAACTGGGCTTTGCAATGCTGCAAGTGGTTTCCTGGCAGGTCTCCAGTTGTCAGAAACATTAACAGCAGGAAGACAGAGCTCAGAGCCCATCAACCTGGGTTGAATGTGTATGGCTATGCTTATTACATATAGGTCTAAGACAAAGAAGTTAATATGGTTATAGATACTATCTAAAAACATTACATTTTTCCTTAGATGTTTACCCTAAGCAAAAATTTTATCTACTGTAGTGCAAACAGGAAGCCTGATGAAATGAGGTGGTAAGCTCATAGGACACATGACAAAGATTTAAAACACCAAGACTGTTTTGCACAAATATTACCTTTCAATGATCTATGTTCAAGCCAGCTTTTATAACACATTTCTCAGTTTTTCTTCCTTTTGAGACATCATTGTGGCAAATAATTACGGTATCTAAACATTAAAGAGTCTATATCACAACGGAAATTGCAAGTGTGTCAAGTGCCCTGGAGTAAAGCTAGGAGCTGGGAAAAAAGTTCTCTTCTGTTTCCATGCAAACTGGGAAAGTGTTCTGCATTGACAGAGGGCCATTCAAACCTCCTAGCTTGGCTAAAACAGAGAGCACTCATAGTTTTAATATGCAGTACTATTACTGTTAAAGGGGTACTCTGTAAATTTTACTACCAGATACTCTGTGCATATGAGGAATCTTAAGCTCAAAAGCTGAAGAACAGAAACACAGAATAAGCAGTAGAAAGGAGGAAGTTAGAAAAGAACAATTAACAGGCATTACTCTGGCAAAAGACCAGCACTACAGACAGAGAAATTGTTAAAGGCTACAGAAAGAGCAATTGATTTTCCAGTGCTACCAGCAGAGTACCAACGACTCAGACTGGAGCATTCAAAGGTGGCATTGCTGACATCTGTCTGCATGCCAGCTCCCACTTCCCAAAGTCTGCAAAATAGGGTGTGTGAACATTTACACCATTTTGATGCAAAGTCCAGACTTTGAACTGCACCCTCTTTTGGGTCCCCTGAAGCGCACAAGAACGCACGTGTTCCACAGGCTCTACTGCAAACGCTGAGAAAACTGTAACAGACCCCTGGGCACAGCAGCAGCCTCAGCCAATAAATAATGGGTTAAAGGAAGGGGTCGAAGTCCTTAGAAATGTTTGTGCTGGATTGTACATTCATATGGATTTGCATGAACTAGATTCAGTTACAGCAACATGAGCCACTTAGTACTGTAACTTATTAGTAATGATAATGAATTGGCAATTGCATTGCCAAAGAACGTTTCTTTTTCCAACTATTTACCAGAGAAAACAGGGAGTAAGACTGGATGAGAAATTAAAAAAAAGGGGGGGGAGGGAAAATTTAAAATTTTATTACTCTAATTTCTGTGCAGAGGGGTTAAAATAATCTGTCCTCAATACTGCAAGTCATCCATGGAATCCAGTACTTTAAGTTTCAGCATCATTAAAGAGGTACTGCTGATATTTGACAGAGGAGCTAAGTCTGATGTCCCTGTATAAGAAGGCATTGACTTTTCTGAAATATTTCACACTTCTTAACTACAAGAATGTTCATTACAAGAACATACCTCACAGCCTTAAAGGTGTGGGCCTTGCCAAGCACAACCAGCGTATTCAAGATATTATTTTAATAATGAAAACCCAAAGTATGAGAAAGCAAGCTGTTGTGGGAAAAAAAATAAATCACTTAGGTGAAAGGAAAACAAACAACAAAGACAAGGATAACACAGTCCTGGAGGGAAGATGCAGATGAAAGAAATCTCTGAAACTGCTTAGATGCTTTCTAGATGTAAAATAATTATTTTAGTTTTAGAAGATTCAGTATGTGAAAATGTTTTCAGCTTTATGAAGTAAGTAATGTATAAAGCAACATTCAACTTTGCTGCTCCAGAAAGCTGTTACTCCGTTCAAGCATTTAATGTTGAAGCATTTTAATTTTAAAAATGTAGAAAGGAAACTAATGAAATTCAATGTATTTTATTTGATGATTGATTTGCAAGCAAGTCTTTTTGCCTGTTACTTTTTGTAAACTTGAAGCTTTCACTTGGTGCCATTGGTCATTTTCAGCTACTACTGTAGCTTTTAGAATTATCTATTATATAACACACTGTACTGGGAATCTATGAGGGTCTCACTCTCCCATCTCATTCTTCATAATAAAAAGCTCAAATTTAAAATCAGTACATGACTGAATAATTAAAACGAATGACTAAGGGAATTATTACATACAAAAAAAGAACATTGAATAAATATTTTAATGTACAGAAACATAACAACACTGAGGACTGACCATAGGCAAAAGGTAAAAGTAGTGGTTACTATCATTTGTGCAGTTAAATATAACGACATCTGAAAGTTCCACTTTCAATTTGAAACCATTTTCCACATGCTCCAAATGCAAGACGAACCACTGCCTAGTAAGCATCTTAAGCAAAACTGTCTTGTCAGTTCAAGGGGAGGTTTCATAAGACTGAGCTATGCAGGATCACTGCTGCAGATCCAGAAGCAAAAATAAGACAAGAAAAGAAACATATGAAAGTGGGAATACAGATATGATCCTGAACCTTTGAAGTCAGTGGGAAGACTTTTACCTCATTTTATTTTAAATTAATTTTAGAAGTAGCAAGATTTAACTCCACAAGAATTACTTCAGTGCTTTTTACAGCAAGTCATACTATTAAAAGCCAGAAAACTACTTTAAAATATAACTTTTCAGATTTGGATAAAATGTAATGGGATACTAAGGTAGAGAAGAACTAAAAAACTTCAGAGGTAGGTGGTATTACACTGTATACGAAACATTTTGAGAACAAATATGTTAAACCTCCCCAAAAAGGAAGCCAATCGTAAGACAGAACTGCCAGTGTTCCAGAGAACGGCCATGATTTTCAGCAAGGAAAGCTTGCAATACAGCCAAGGAATACTAATCCCAGTGTATAAATATTTTTAAATGAGACCCGGCTACATTTTACCATGCAAGAAGACAACGGTGGAAATCAACCCCAAATATTGCCCATCGTGGGTATTTCGGTGCGTGGATTTTTACCAAGCTGCAGTTCCGGCCGCTCCCCACTAGAGGGCACTGACAGCCCGGCCGGAGCCCGCTCTGCGCACGGAAACCTGCAAGGGAACGTACTTGGCAAAGTCCAGGTAAGACACATGGCCATGGTAAAATCCTGGCTTCATTTCCTTCCAGGAAGTCACATTCTTCACAAATCGGACCTGCAAAAGTAGACAGCAGAAAGTGTTTCTGTACTGCTGGAACACATTATGTTTCCCCATACATGGTGTTTCCTAGTTTGTAAGTAAAATCTTACAATGCGTTAGAAAAAAAAGTCTATTTTGAATATTAAAAAAAAACTTGTGCCAGTGAAAATAGACTTTTCTGCGGCATACAGATGACTGATCTTAGATCCTCATAATTTAATGACCAAAACTAAACAAAAGCAGAATAAAGCAATCAGAAGGGCAACTGAAGGAAAGATATCACAAAAAAACAGCAAGAAAAACATTTATACTCTTGTCAATACATTTTATTTGTTATTTGATAGGAAGGTGGAATTCCTTCAGCAGAAATGCATGTACATCTTTGACAGAATTGTCTGATCTGTATTTAGTCTTTCAATTAAAAGTATACCAGATTCACAAGCATGTTCTCAGACCTATTTCACTAGGACACAAAAATAATCTGATGGTTCACTTGCTCTCCCATCCCGAAATGCAATGCACAAGCAATCCAGAAATTTTATAAATGTATGCAGTGTAAATCAGGTCTAGAGTTTACTATTTTGAACAGTGACCTTAAGCCTAACATTCCAGTGAAACTTTCATGTTAACCCATGAAGAAGCCCCTGAACAAGGGCTGATAAAGCAGCTAACTTTACTGGCAAACTTCACAAAAATAGGAATAGTTTTACATTTCAAAGAACAAAGATACAAGTCCCAAAACAGAAAGTGTGATCAAATTAAGTGGGACATGCAAATCCTGATAGAGCTTGGCTTTATTAGATGAACAGACTATTTTAACATCAAAGCATTTCACTGAAAGTTATTGCAAAACTAGTGAATTGGATAATAAAGAAAGGATGATAAATTTGCACTGCCTGAGCTGTCTGACAATGATATGCCATTCTAAGGGCTGAGAATTAGAAGATAGTGCTCCTGCACATCTACAATATCTTTTCTGTTACACAGTGAAATAGATAACCATAAAGATACTGAGGTAAGAAAAGACAGTAAAAAATGAAAGTTTGAGAGCTCAAGACAACACTCTGTAAGGTCAAATGGATTGAGAGCGTCCTGAAGCATGATATTTATTATTTATAATAACCTAACAATTGAGGATTTTAAGAGGCAAGACTGGTCTGCTGCTGTTTCTTCAAATATGCAAAACTCACAGTCCAGGGTTTAGGAGGCCAATAACCTGCACTTATTTCCTCAAACACTGGCTCAGACTCTCAGGTAAAAGAAATGTGTATACTGTTTAGTAACAGACAACATTACTCTTTCCAGTGTACAAATTTCGACCATAATTGCACATGAGTATTGTGGCAAATCTAGCTGAAAAGCACTGCACTATGTAGTACAGTGGTGCTTCATAAATTGCATTGGCTTTCTGTCTGGTTTCATCCACAGCACAAACTGATATCATGGGGCTTTGAATTCAGTTGAACCACCTTTACTGCTACTTTCATTGACTGTACCTTTCAAAGATTAATGACAAGATATTTTCAGTGGAGAGCCTCAGCTATGAGTATCTGTTTACCTGGCAAAGAAGTTTCCTAAATACACAGTATATACCATCCTCCCTTCCTTCACCCACAAAGCCCTAAATATCATTGTTGGCTGATACAACTCCTCAAGTAAACCAGTTATGCCACCTATGGTGTGCATTGCAGTGTGCATATTGAAGTGTACATTGCAGTTACATTTCCATGGACAAGCTTTCTGAAATCTAACACCATCTAGATTTCAGTTTCTAATGGATTAGAACTAGACACAAAGAAATGTTAAGTACAAAATCCCAAGATTTTTGTGTCAGATCCCCATTCCACCGTCTAGCATCATACCGTAGATGTTCCGGTAACAGTTAAAAAAATCCTTTATTGTCTTTGTCTTACAACGTTGTTGTCTGCCAAGGAAATAATTTTTATGAACATAGGATGGATGGTCTAGCCTCTAACACCAGCCAAGCTAAGAGAAGGCTACAAAGGTTTTATATGACAGCTATGACATTTACATCTGCCTTAAGATGGACCAGCAACACACTGAGCCCCTGAGAACTACAGTTTTTGACACCTATAACCAGCCTGCAGGCAAGAGACTTTTTTTTTCTCCCATAGTTTGCAGTGTTCCAAAAATCAGAATTGTTCCAGGTCACGGACAGCCTAATGAGTCTGGATTTGTACATTTTAGATCAGAGATGAATATTGCTCACTGCTTCATACTGTTAAAAATATGACCAATTTTACATTTCTTTGCAGGGCTTAGCAGACACTGGAGCTTTCAAGAGACAGAGAAAGCTTCTCCATCTGAACTCAACTGAATAAAATTTGAGGTGACTTTAAAAGTTCAGATAGACATGAATGGAATTCCTGTGAAGTTCTTTCATGGTGCTTTTATATAATCAGCTACAAAGTTGCTTCACAGCCTTTACTAAGTGAGAAATCAGCTGAGCTTCACTGAATTAAAAAGCCAGATCAAATGCACTCCAGGGGTATAAGATGTCCGGAAAGGTAAGTTAAATACATCCAGTTTCTAGGATGGTAAGAATTTAAAACAATTCCCAGTAAGCCAAAAGGCAAAAAAAACAACCAGCATATTTGGTCTGAGAAAAATGTGTGTGAACAAACTAAAGTGACATTGAAAGCTCTTACTTCTGTCCACTAACTGAAACTCTCAGTCCATCTTCTCTACAGTCTCACCACACACCCCCTCACACCCCCATGCCCAAAAGGTGGTATGTCATTCTCCTGTGGCCTGGTATCACATTGGTATCCAAAAAACCCCAGCTTTTCTCATTGTTATATCCTAGTTTTGTTTGTCAATTGCTGAATTAAGTGACTTAAAATTACAAAGAACTGGAGGGAGGAATATCATAAGGACACATGAGGCTTTTCCATTTGAACTACAAAAAAAGGGGCTCTCAAGTAAGACTGAACTCCAACACAGTGTTCCCTTTAAATCTCAGATTCACATTTCAAAATCAAACATGATGGAATGACTTAAATCAGAATCCCACTGCAGCAAGGCACTGATAGCTTAGCTATCCCCTAACTGCCATATCAGCTAATAATTTACAGTTAGCTTTAAATCAGAGGGCCAGGAATGCTGGAAACAGGCTAGCAGCACACCCTTGGCTGTATGCCACGAGCAACCACAAGAAGCTCAAGGCAAGGGCAGTTAAGAACCAATTTTGTGAGATGATGAAAAGATTGAGTTCATGGGTCCAGCCACAGTACAGCCAGGATACCTGGCTGGCACAAACACTTCCTCCTCAGAAGGAAAAATACAACTGGCACACATGCAGCACTCGCACTCACTAGACCACCTAACTCCCAAGAGAAAAATTCTTAAATGTTCAGAAGCACATGACAGTACTTCCACTTCTAAGAGAGTTGCTGCAACCTTTTACTTGTTCAACTTCTGACAGCCATTGAAACTTTCACTAATAGAAGAAATAAATACTCCTTAAGCCAGTATGAGTGTGTTGTCCTCTGAGAGGCCACTGTTTTAGAATACACTTGGAAGCAGAATGATGTATTTTCAGGTTGCTCCTCTGAGAAAAATGGAGAGAGAAATTGCAGGAGAAAAAAGAACAAGAAACAGAAAACAGCAAGCTGAGGGAGTGAAACAGTGGGTAATTGGACCATTCACAACAGCACAGAGAATGTTCTCATACCCACTTTTCTAATACTGTATCAAGAATACATGCTGCAATGCAGAACAGCCATTTCTTTTTAGATGTTTCAGATGGCAATTGCACCATGTAAAGAAAGGTAATTTTTGTGTGGCTGGTATGCCATCCTGATAGCCACAATACTGGCATACTTGACAGAAAGTGTCAGTGCTGAAACATGCAAGCAACAAATACAATCCAACCAATTACTCTGATTTAATGAAGAAAGCAAGTGTTTCTACTACAGACCACGCAGGTCAGAAATGAAACACGGGCAACACGGCACTCAGCTTGCTGTGGAGAAAAGATCCAACCTGGGGAGAGAGGGGTAGTTCCCAGGATCCTGCTGCCAGAGATGCTGAAAAATAAAGGAAAGCTGCTGGGGCAACTTCCATCTGAAACTAAAATGGGCATTAGGACTCTTATCGGATTATCTCAAATCAGACATAGATTATATTTGGAGTGGATTTTAAACAGCAATTTTTGAGATCACATTCAGGAAGAGAATTCTCTGGCAGAGAATTTAAAAGCTGTTACAGAATTACAGTAGTTTGGAAGAAGTATAGCAGAAGTAGTGCATAAAAGAAGAATCATTATTTTACAAATTTCTGCCAGGCCCAAGCAACCTTCACCTTGCTTATGGAGATGTGCTTTAACAAACAGCATCACTAATTGAACAATTCTGCCCCTATGATGTGTTTATGTATTTTACTACTGGTGCATATACACCTAATGCATCAAACGAGCTATACTGATAAAGGTGGCATGTGAATATGTCATGCAAATCCAAGTCCACAGAGTAAACCTCATCAGCTACCAGTCAGCAACCCTGCCACCTCCAGAATTGGCACTATGACATACATGGGCAAGTTGCTATCTCCAAATACTAAAGGTGAATAATTATTTCTTCATCTTTGAACAACTATGCAGTATATGAAGTTTTTAGTTGACAGCATCTCCCAGTTAATGGTGATTGAAGACAAGTAGTATCCACTGTATAATTAAAATACATAATTTACTACCTTGGACAACAGCACAGTATCAAATTAAGACAGGACTGCCAGTATTATATACATGACCAGCACTGGTGGATTTTCATTTTTCAACTGATAATTATTAGAGGGAAGATGAAGAGGAGAGTTTCTCTTAGACAACACTAAGTCAGTGAAAAACAAATTTTATTAGAATGAAGTTCAAACAGAAGTAGAAATTTAAGTTAAGGTAGCCTATGTTTAATCTATAGCATCAATGACTAGCTCTTCTATCCTTCAGGACAGACCACTACACTTCAAAGAGACACCTTGACAGAAGCAGAATTTGTGGTGGGCAGTGCAGCACTAAGTATGGCAGACTTAAGCATGATTTTTAATTAAGAGATATAGGCTTATTAAATATTTCAAAAAATCACTCTGCTCTAAGTACACAGGACTTCAGTGTTTGTTCCACACAGCGGACTGGACTATAGGGATGGCTCCCAGATTTACTCTTGGCAATCTCAGTAATCACGTATGACAATATCACCCTCATATTTAAGAAATGATTTCATAACAAATACTTAACAATAACATACCTCCTTTATCACAAACCAGATTCCAGTCCCACCCAAGTACACTCTGTCCCCTGCACTGAGATCCCCACCTCAGCCTCTTCCCCAAACAGAGCTGGAGGCAGAGGGCTGTTGGCTCTGCCTTCCTCGCCCCAGCCCAGCAGCTGTGCTGAGCTGCTGCTGCCTGGACACATCCACTTAAGGAGCTGCAGGCTCAGTGCTGACATGCTGCAATGCAGAACAGCTCCTGCCTCTGCTGCATATCAGCTTAGGATGATCAGTGTACAGCTGGCAGCACAGACCTGAGAGTTTGGAAACATTTGTTTTACAGACAGGACAATGACAAAGTGATGTTTCAGATCTCTGACCTGGGTGCCCTGCAAGTGCACTCATGACAACCAAAGAAATACTTAAAAAAATAAAACAAAAAACCTATTCTTTTTCAGCCCACTTCAAGAAAAACAGGGCATTGATCCTTCATCATCTTTTTTTTAATACTCATCATCTGATGCAGTGGTAGCCAGGATCATTTCTAGCCTGGGACTACAATCATTTTAGTGCAAACTTTAAGTGGATGCAAAGTGACCCATCCTTTAGAGAGCAAGCTATTTATAACCACTTCTTTCTACCTGTTTTTAACACCTCTGAGACCTGACTAAACTCAGTACTAAAGACACAAGCATAGTCCTGACAGCTCGGCACAGTGCCTGCACTATTTACAGAGGAAATCACCTACAACTGCATTCACTGCAGACAGAGGTGACAGGCAAGTACTATTACACAGCCAAACCAATTGTAACAACAGAGGTCATCTCTGCCCCAGCTTGTCCCTTTTTAGCTTTGTTTTTGTCCAACAAAGAGATACTTACCACCTCCATTGGCCCTGTGAAAACCTAATCCTACTATTTAAGAAATAATATTAATTCTTTACAAAGAAAATATGAACACATTAGAATTCATTTATATTGGAAAACATGACATAAAAGCCAATTACATCAGATCTTTTAAGACTGAAATAGCAAATTTTTTTCTATGCTTTCCCCCTGTCATAAAGACATCCCAAATACAGCAGCTTACCTGATCTTGCAGAGACATAACAGGATTATTTTTGGTTGTATTGATGTGTAGAACATGATATTTGTTCTTTGCACAAAGATCATAGGCAATATTTGTGAAGGATGTGCTGGCAGTCTTGGGCACTCTGTTGTAAATAATCACCACGTCATCTTCTTCATCCAGTGTCACATCTTGTCGGGGACCATCTACTGTATGACGTTGTTCTATTTCTCTGACTTCATGTCTTGCAATAGCCCTTTCTGTTAAGGATCGAAAATACAAAATTTCAATGTAAATATCACCAATTCTGAAGTTCACACCTTAGAACACAAACAATCTGGTCAAAAGCAGTAACTTCTCAGCAATGAAGGCAACACTTGCTGTCATATGGATTTCTGACACATCTGAAGGAAAACTTAATCTATAAAAATGTATGAAAGACAAAAGGGGAGTCAGTCCAAACACAGAACAAGAAGACTTGAAAACAATATGCTTAGGGAGCACGCACCATATTCTATGACTCACACTGACGTCACTGAAAACCATCATTTCTAAAGAAAAAGGTCTATAATGCATCAAAATGGCAACATCCCCAAAATATCCCAAATCATTCTGTAACACACCTATTTAAAAACGAGAAGGAATAACTCAAGCAATTTGAAGAATATGAATTTTCTGGAAACAGTAGAAATACTAATACCAGAGATTTAGTCAACAAACGCTGTAGAGGCACTGTCATTCAGATGAAAACATTGTTTGTTATTTCCATTGATACAAGCCCCAAGAGTAAAGCGTTACAATAAATGGGCTTGCAACAATTCAATTAGATTTATTAATTTCAAGTTTGTCAAGAATAAAAGCAAGAGGTGCTTACAAAACGGTTAATATTAAGGTGAAGACTGACCTGTAAGTACTGAAATACTTCAGATGCATCAAAAAGAAAGGGACATGGAAAAACAAGCTATGAACAAAACATTTTGGCAAGGGGAGTACTTTGCAAATAAACCATCTTTGCTTTTACACAAAGGGCAATCTCTGAGTAACTGAACACTGCTTCAAGTGCTAAAAGCTTCTTTGGAAAGTAAAACTCACAGTATTACAACATTTTTAATCTTTTTTTGTATGCTGCTTAATATCAAATAGCCTGTGCTGATTCAGACACAGCTTTGTTCTGTTCTAGCTGAGTATATACTTCAATACGATTTGTAATACAGATGTCAAAGCATCTTTTCTCATCCATTTATGGTGATATTCCCTTTAATAATGTATTCAAAGAAATCTGCATTTGTCAACAGTACAAGCTGAACACAAGAATAACCTATAATTCTCTGTATAAAGTTCTTACCCAGAGTATAGCTCTTTCTGGATGACACAATTTTAACAGCAGCAGCTCCTGGCCTTTACTTCCCTTGCTTCCTTAACCCAGCTTCTTCTATTCTCTTTCACCATCTCTCTTTAATTATAACATAAAATCACTGTTAAAGCAGAATCATTAAGCTGTGAACACCACTAGCCTGTAATTCCACATAAATTGTCTTCAACCAGAAACTTCCATCTGTCTAAAATGCTTCAAAGCTTAAACTCACTCACTCTCTCATATGCTCACATCTCACACCCCATAACTAAGTTACATCAGTATGAAAATGTTTGTAGAAAACGCTTATTGAGTATATCTCAATTTTCCACATGACATCTGTTGCTCCCCACTACATCAGTCACAGTTTTTGCTCCTTCCTTTCTCATTTGCTACCTCTCCCATCACTGCTGGCAAATGTCCTATCTTGGAAAGAGAGAGGGCAACAGACTCCGGTTTCATCTATGTGAACACGGCTGCGACAAAATGGGGCTGGCAACTCTCCCCTTCCTGCCAGTAACAGACTAGGGGAAGCATTTGGTAGGGGATATAACCATGTGTCTGCCCAAGGCTACACGGATACTGAATACCACCTAGAGAGGCTGAAATGAAACAAATTTAATTGGTATTTTCTCCACCAGAGTAGTAGATGTAAGCTAGATTTGAATCTTAGCCGCACAGAACCCCAGGGTTGACAAGGCTGTCGGCACAGAGGGAAACTTCCCCTTCTACGTGCAAGAAGGAAACATTCCGGAGAAACAGACATGATTTGCAAGAGGATTGATGAGAAGTGTTCCTCTAATGAGGTATGTTAAACCACGATGATTCAAGAATTAGTGTGATAAGTGCACTTTAAAGAGCGTGCATAAGATATAAAGGCTGTACGATTGGGTGCAATTAGCAGAAAGGCACCTCCTGCAGCCTCCCGTGGTGAGGGGGGAAAGCGAGAACTCATGCAATGGAACACAACCTTCCCAAGCCTGAGATACACAACAGTCCTATTACAAAAGAATAAAGAGGCTTTAAATTGCAAACTAAAACCAAAACTAACCTTTATGACGAAGCACGGAAATCACCTTTTTGAAATAACTGCAACAGTTAAAAAACAAAAGCTGAGATGAAGTGAAGGACAAACTGCTGAAGTGCGAGGGAAACTAAAGCTACTGAGAAGGGGATGAAGTACCTGAAGTGTCTTAACCTGGTCAGCCACCCTATTCATTCTAGTCTATGAATAACACAATAACAAATAGTTTGCAGTTTTTCATGTGAAGTCAGGAAGCTCTTTTGATACTTTCTGAGAAGTCAGTTTAAGTTTCAAAATGACACGTGATTTGATGCATATGGATTTTACTTATTTATTTGTTTGTTTGTTTGGGGAGGCAGAAGAGGGCCAGTAATGGTGGCATACATCTGACAATAGTATTTGGGATACCTAGTTAATCAGGAGGTAGAGAATTTGATGAGTTGATGGGCATTTGATTAACTACTTCATTTACTTTTCTATAAAATTTAAATAATCTTGGAAGTAAAAGTACTGTAATAGTGGAAAAATGAACACTGCTCATACATGTTTTTAGAAGTATGGTAGAAAAGGTAATATATGCTTTAAGGGTTTTACATTACATTTTAAAAGGAAGAAGAAGACACTAAGTACTTCTTTTACCAAAAATCTCCTTAGATGACAGCCCTGCAAACGTAACTTTGATTATGAGAACCTGTCCCCATAAGGTTGGACTGGTTTCACTGAAATCAACTAAAAAAATCAGGATAAGCAATTGCTTTCCTATCAGAGATCCAGTGGACAAACGTCCTACAGTTTAATTGCTTTCATTGCATTCTATTTAAACTTCATTTTGTAAGAAAAACATTTATGCAGAATGATTACCATCCAACTGCTTAAACCGGGTTAAGACCCTCCACATTGAATTTGACATTATGGAACTACATCCATTTAAAAAGATAAGCAGGATTTAAGCAAGCAATACTTTGAATATGAGACAGATTTTCACACAGGATAATTTTAAGGCATAAAACATTGTCTCACACTTTTTTATTACTGCTGGTTTAGGTTCACTGTAACAAACATTATAACTACTATACAGTTGGGGAAAACTGTTCTGTCATCTGCAGTTGTCCTGTGAGCAAACATTCATCAACTGCAAGAGCAGTTCGCACATATGATCAGTGTAGTAACAGTTGCTCCACTGATTTTTTACCAGCCCATGAATTACTTGCAGAAAGTCTTCAGCTGGCTGAAGTAGCTGCTTTATAAACAGCAGAACAAGGTTGTTTTTCTCACCTATTTGTCTACATGTTCTGCTAAATCCTCCTTTATCGCATTTCTGTAATTACCATCTTCCCATGACTTACATTTCTTCAGCCATCCTCTTGTAGCAATAAACAGGAAATATCATGGCTAGCAATAATCTGGTTTGCCAGTCAGATGCTACCAGAAAATAACATATAATGGGCAAATTATGCTTTCTCCTTCCACAGAAACACTAATAGCAACATTCAATCTGTATGCCACCACTTCGAGATTGCTTACCCTTTCAAGTCAAAGCAGTTTCTCAACAAGCTGAAAAGTTACTAACAAAGAACACTAAGAGAGAAATGGACAGGCCATGTTTGACCACTTAGACCCATATTGTTAGGATCTCAAGTAATAAAATCACTTGTGAAAAATGCACTGGACCCAAACATAGCTATAAAAGTATTTGAAAAACTAACTAAATAATATTTACCGAATTACAGAAACAAATTACCCAACTAAACAATATTTAAATAATTATCGAAAGAAATTACTGTGATCATAAGCAGTTATTAGTCTACATTCCTTGTACATTCAAACAGATAAATGTCTCAGGTAAAACAAGCTTATTAGCATTTACTTCAAATCCAAGTGTTAACTGCATACAAAATACATTCTTCCCAAAGAAAATAGTGTGACATGGATTTTAACAGCTTAAAGATTAACAAGACCAAACATTTCAAACTCTTCACATTTTTCACAGAGGCACAAAAACCTCCTGGGATTTTTTAACAAAGAAATCCATCAAAATCAAACTCTTCTTTACCCTGTAAACTTAGCACTTACCACTTGTGATGGAAGACACATTTTGAGCCTTGCTGGCTGTCAAAGTCAAGTTCACTGAGTAACTGGAAGAATAACTCAGAGCATACTGCTCTACTTCCCCAAACTATGCTCTTTGCCCTCTACATCTGTTTTCCTTCTGTATGTATCTGGATATTATTTAGGCTCTCTCTTCAATGTGTCTTATGTGCCTGCCACACTTCCTTGTGAAATTCCTGCTCAGATGAGGAAAGACTCAAGCCTTATAATAAGTTTTAGCTACACAGCCTTTCAAGTATTGCCCAACCAGAGAAGATGACATGGACTCAAACTCCGCTCACACTGACCTGATGGGAAGGAACTGGACAGACAGCTCCTGTTGATAGCACTAACCCTGAGCAAACAGTCGCTGCCTATCTATGATACCGGATGCCACTTTAAACCGATAAGCCGGTTTTCTTCCAGCTGGGAAAAAACTGAAGCCAGCTGACTTGGTGTCTCAGCTTCTTTCCACTGTGCTCCCAGGCCAATTAGGCAAGCAGCTGGTAGCCTGAGGCAGTGAGCAGCTCTCAAGCTGTTTCCTTGTCCAAAAGCTGCATTGAACACATGATTGGCCTAAATACTAAACCCAGGCAGGACTGAAAACCTACTCACTATTGACTCCATTCTCCTCTGATGAAGAATGAAAACGGAACAGCAGCTTAAAACTGAACCATAATTACGTAGCAAAGCTAATGTTCTAAATCATTGTCAAATGATACACACCCACCACATACACACAGCCTCCAACCCTCACTGAAACGTGGCCTCCTCTGGGAGCTGTTCAGCAGCACAGACTCACAAACCACAGCGCTGCTCTGTGTGGATGTCAATACTTCAGGAGTGCAGAGGAAAAGAGAAAGACTCAATGGTGCTATGACAATTTATGGCCATGGAGGATTTGTGTCACTATACCCAATTAAAACTGAAGGAAAAATACAGACTGAATTAATAAAAAGTTAAAATTGTGCAAGGTACCAGTATTAACATACTCACTCTTTCAAAGACCTTTACAAATAACAACGCTATCCTGCTCTAGTTCTTACTGACAGCAGAACTATGACTGCTTCTTTAGCAACTTCATCACTTAAAAGACCAACACACATTCGTGAGCAAAAATAAGAAAAGGATTTGTAAGAAACAAAACTGAAAAATTTGAGTTAATTTTTTTCAGGCATCAGTGCAACCTGATGGTAGCAAGAACGTTGGTACTGCCCTTAGACAGAGGGTACAGACCCACTGCATTCTCAGCCCCTCCCACCACTACTCCAAATCACTTCACAACTTCAGAAATTTTGGTCAATAAAGATACCATTCATGGAATCACAGTTCTGGAAATCACTGCTAATGCCACATGCAATAGACGTCATTTACTCTGGTTCAAAGAATAACTGTGATGTTTTGCTCTCTTCTTTCCTTAGGTATTTATCTGTGTAGCTCAGAACAACTTACCCAACCAAAAACATCTTAACACTTAAGATATTTTAGCTATTTGCTATTAATCAGCCCATGAAATATCTCCTAAAACCTTTAATGTAACATTTGTGTGTAAGAAGTCCTCAAATTCCAGGCCAGCCTTAGCACACACACGCTCTGAGACCAGTTCTGACCTACAGCAAGTGAAGAACGTAAAAACCACATACAAGGATGGAAATGGAGTACAAAACTTAAAATAATACCAGAAAAGTAATTTTAATTTTTTCCAATCAAGTCAAAAACCCCATGCTTGTCTTCCCCTTCTAAGAACTCAGTTGCCTGAGCATCAAGAAATTCTAATGACTAAATTTCTAATGAAGTTGTATTTCAGCTTGCTTTTTTCCAGTAATGCATGAAAGGAAACAGGTCTAAAAGATCTCTTGTAATAAATCCCAGTAGTTTTGTGACCAATCAAAAGTCACTAACATTGCCAGAACATTTTCCTTCATAGTGGTTAATGCACTTTCAGGTCAGAAGAGAACTGTTTTGAACTCCAAACTTTAAACTTCCACAAATGTTCATTGGAACTGGTTAAAAGGACGATCAGCACCCCCAAAAACAACTACATAGACCACCAAGGAGACACTGAGCCATTAACCAAAAATTAATGCAGCAGCTGTCTGAAAATTAGAAGTAGCAATGCCAAAAACCTCTTACAGTTCCATTAGCATTTGATACTCATCACTTTATTTCAAGACAGCATTGTTGTCAGGGTTTTATTTCAAACATGTAAGTAAAAACATATTGATTAGTGAGTAATATTGTTGAGTTTATTCTAAACTAAGATAAAAAAGGTTTACTGAACAGTGAAATCACTATCCCACATATATATTAAACATGGTTTTAATATCAAAGTCTGCATTTCTCCTTTTTCTGCAAATGTTTTTGGTTGATCAACTGCATTTGTGAAGAAAGTATTTAAGGATTAGGCTCTGACCAAGTATTTGCTTTTTTATTTTTTTTTTAGACTACAGTTAACATACAGCCTTGCATATCTTTCTTCCAGCATATCATGCCTGTACTATAAAGTCAATCTGTGTTTTAGTTACATAATATATATGACAGGTAAGGGTCTACATCTCAAGCTGTCCCAGGAAGGGCAAAACTAAACAAAACCCCATGGAAAGTCACAGATCAGATGAATTGCATGTATACATCAAAGCTTAGCTACTCCCACAAGCATGGTTACTCTCAGAAATAATATGGCTTTATTACACACATTTTGGTATAGTAACATCCAATAATACAGAAATTTAAAAAGGTTTCATTCCACCAGATATGAAATTTTGAAGAACTTTTCAATGCTTGAAAATAGAAGGTGCTTACTTAAAACACACCTTCAGCTCTAACTACAGCATCACCACCGTGCCTCCTGAATACTGCACTGGTAGTAATTATAAAGTTATATAAACATTTACAAAAGCACTTTAGACAACATGGTGTAGTAGTATACTTAAAAATAACCGTATGTTGAACAGCTCCATAAACTCCAACTTTGAACTTATCTCTTTTGCTTGACCCAAGCTCTGACTTCAAGTTGATGAATGAGCATGAGAACAAGCACAACAGTCCCCATTCACCTTCCTTTCTGTCCTAGTCATCTGCTATTTCATGTTTCTTTAGGACAAGTAAACAGGAATAACAGAGAGCTGCAAAGAGATGGATGTAACCACAGAAGGGAAAAGGTTTGTGGCTTTTCAGAAACCCAAAACTGTCAGTAAACTGTTAAGAAGCACTGTGACTACGATAAACAATGAAATGTACTTGCAAATCAGCGATCTGTTCTCTAACTAATAACCCTCAGCTGAGTATATGACAGCAGGGTTTGCTCTTATTTATAGTGCCTTAATATCCAAACACAGGCCTTCAGTGTTAGCAAGAAAAGTTAATGGAACTGCTTTATACACAGACACAGTTGTAAGAAGCATTGCACTACACAAACGTGCATGTCACTCCTCTAAGCAGAATCCAATTCAAATAGCAAAAGAAAGCAAGATCAGTGTAGAATATCTGACTCTATTTAGTAAGGCAGGCTGGAGACTGGTTTGTTATTTATATATACTTGTTATTTATATTATTATATAAGCCTTCTCCAGCTATACAATCATTTACTTTTTTTAAAAGGGTACTGACTACTAAAAAAGAAAAAAATATCACTGAATTATCTGTTAAAATCATTGAAAGATATCTATGTATGGCCAATGCTGTATTACAGTAAGTCACCATCATGTTTAATATAACTAATAGCTAAAATATACTGTTATTTGCAACATATTACACTTATGCCCCCACTTGTCTTCACACTTCCTGGCTAAACTAACCTAATCTGGAAAACAAGCTCTTGCCATCTGGTGTAGCAGCCAAAAAAGGAAGACACAAACAGCACTGCCTTCTGATCGCAACGGCGACTGACGTGGGGAAGGCACAAGAGCTTCAGTTTTACAAGGAATCTTAGGAAGTTGGAGTACCAAGAATAACCTTATGAGAACGCGATGTAGTACCAACAGAAAGAGTGATATTTGCTTAATTAACATTTGCTATGTACAGATTAAGCATTTAAAGTGATAAACATGATTTCTAACCCTAATATAGTTATGGGAATTTGTGTAAAGTCCTTTGAAAAAACTGAAACGGGCCTGCATGCTGAACAAGTCACACTGTTGTTAAGTCATAACAAAAATAATTTTAAGCACATTTTTAAAATCTGACTAGATAAGCTCTTGATTATATTTTTCTTTTCTTTATGAAAGCCATTTATCTTGCTCTTAGCTTCACTTAAGAACTTCAATATAGTTCTATACCCTGGTTGCTTTGGATGTAAATAAAAGTATGTTTTATTCTTCCCTCAAATATGCAAATTTTTAACCAAGATATTTGCTAGTTCATGTAGCTTAACTATCAACATATATATAAAAAATACTGCTTTATCTTTTATTCCCATCTAAGACTTGTAGCCTGAAGATCTCATCTGAGACAGAGATGAAAAAGACAAGCATGAATAAAGATAATCTCTAAAAACATACAGACCACTTAAAAATTACATTTTAGGAACATCGAAGCCATTTTAAGTAAACGAAAGTACAAACCTTCTCTTTTTTTTTATTAAATGCTACAACAAACACTAAATCAAATAGTTTGTAAACTGCCTCTGGAAAACTCTTCTCTGTATATCCTACACCTCTTCCAAGCTGTCCAAGCTATTCTCGAGCAGAACTAGGAAAACAAATACAGGCAATATCAACCTGGTTCCTTTCTGAATAAAATGATTACCTGCTTTAAAGGGAGCCCTTCCCGACTTTCAGAGTATTCAAAGGAGTAGTGGACAAAAGGAGTCCACAGAGGGAACATTACAAAGGAAAACTTGCAAGTCCTCACAGCACAAACCCTCCCACACATTGTCCTGGAAGTTCATCTGAGCTCTCCTAAGAGAAGCCCAGATGAAATCCTCAAGATGACTTTGAAATCCTACACTGGAGAACACTTGTGACTCAAGTCGCAGCTACTGCAAACCTTCCACATCCATCTCTCCATTCTAACAAACAGTGGCAATCGTACTCAGTTCAAATACTTGCATACCAACACCACTATACAACCCTTTGCAGCAGACTCTGATTAGCAAAACCAAAATTACACAAGCAAGAGCACAGTTTCATGCCAGTGTGATGTGGAGCTCCTTGTGCTTGGTAAAACAGAAACATTCCAGGCTGCTGAGGTGTGCAGTAAGGTGGTTTTGCACAAAAGAATTCCCACTGGTAGGAGAGCCAGCTGCTCATTGAAAGCCTCTTGGTGTTAATCCTGATTTAGATTGGATTAAGCTTTTTAATTAAAAAGAATTCTTTTCTTACATGCATGAGAAATATTTTGGTCTTCCCCCAAATCAGTACTTTTTTGAACAAGGACTATTTGATGAAAATTTGATGAGAACAAAAGGGCAAACAATTCCCTCACTGCATCTTAAGTAGCTGTTGTAAAAAGGTAAAAACAACATGAGCCCCTTGCTCAGAACTTTGTTCCCACAGCAGTTAAGGACACAATAGACTTGCATTCATCAATCTCTAACAATGCTTCCTGACTAAAATACACCATAATTATTCATTATCAGAAGGTATATCATCACTGAACTTACTAAAAGTCAAAATTGCAGGGTCATGCAATACCATTGAAATAAAAGTCAAAAGAATTCCTACAGATTCTCCCCCAGGAAGTCCAGAGAAAGAAAGGTATTAAGATCCATTTTTAGTATTTCAAATTCATTAAAAATTATAAAAAATAATTCAGCATTACATATGGTTTTATTAGCAGTGCATGTAGAATTGCACAGTATATAAAGAGTTTACTGCTCTTGGAAAAAACCCCAAACCAAACACTACGAACATCCACATATTTGGTCAGATTATTTTTTGCAGACATTAAGACTTTAAATTGTCAGATTTTATTTTATACAAGCCAAGTAATCTGCTTCCAACAATAGTCAATAGCCTAAAATCTAGCATTAACCCATTTCTAATAAGGCTGAAACCTGTAGAGCTCTGTAAAGGACTAATCCTTTTGCTGCCATTCAGAGCAGAAGTGTTTTCAACTGTCAATACTGAGCCAATGATGACATTTTAACTTGATTTTAAAGAATATATTGCATGGACAGCACAGCTCTGAGTAGCCATGCTGAAACGATGTTTTGAAGAAAAGTTTTGTGGAAATTTCATAGCCCATGTTGCCAAAGAAAGGAATGTGACATTGAGAAGTCTGTGCCCTCCCCAGAGGTGCAGGTATTGTCTGAACTCAGCCTCCCTCAGAGAAGCTGCCCAGCTGTAACACTTCCTTTCTGCAACAGTAGTAAAACTACTCAATTAATCAAAAACAAACTCTTACTCTCTGTTCTTCATGTTTTCATACATGAAACCAAGTTCTCCTGAGTTGCTTTTGGTTTAAGTCTCCAGTGACCACAGATGGTTTCCATACATACAATTTAAATTTCCCTTGCTGTTGCATTGTCTCCATCCTCAAATTCCATTAGTCTTAATTACTATTTTTGTGTATATGAATAGAAAGGTTCAAAAGTTCAATTTTATGTTAACAAGCTGTAACCATGTAAGGATATATATATTTTAATACCTGTTGGTAATTCAAATAAAGTATGCATGAAAAAACACACAAGTCTTTCTTTTTGCCACATGAAATGGAAGTTACTACTTCAGAATGTTAAGGCTGAAAGATATTTTAATCCAATCCATTACTGGGGGGAGGGGCTACAACAACAACTCTATTATAAACTTCTGTGGGAGGATATACCAACTGATACAGTTTTTTATAAGAAATAGCTTATTTATCCTGGATACTTCAAAGCAAAAAATACCACTGATGAATTCTGTTTCCAGGGAGATGACACATTACCTTCCAGAAACATGTCACACACTGAAGTTACTCCTCAGAGTGAGAGAGCAGAGGAAACCACGAAAAGGACTTCTCTGTCATGATACAGACTCTCTGGCAACATTGTAACATAAGGAATAAAATAAAATAAAGCAAAGCAAAGCAATAAATAAAATAAAATTTAAAAAACAAAAACCTTTGACTCATGATACTCAGCAAATTTATTTGCAGTGGTTAGAGAGGGAACTACCCATGTACCAATGTAGGTAGACTTGGAAGACATCATATTTTGGTAGGAACCATTCATACACAAGTTTGGGCATAAAAGAGGGAGAAAAGCCAAGAAGCAATAGTCCTTTATAGTCTCACATGGTGCAAAGGAAGCTGCACGATGAGTAAACACTGAGAATGTGCATACTCTCACCCTTCACCTCCTCAGTCACTGCTCTAGATCCACTCCATCAATTTTATATTTTTTTTTTCCAATTCACAGTCTATCCTTCAAAAGACAGAAATACTTTGGCTGTATATAAGTTGTAAACACATACTTCCCTTGCTCATGTTAAAATAACATCTGAAGTCTTATTACTTTTACATTCCCAGATAAAAGTAACTTCTCACTTTCTGAACAGCCACCTCAAAATATTTTCACACCTCTTTTGACACCTAGAAGTTATCTTCTCCTCAGGAAGGTGAGCATATCATGGGCTGACATCAATTTGCAGGATTAAAATTGACTGAGGGTAAAAATTCTCACTATGTTTCAAACATCACACTATCAATGAGAAAATGGGTCACTTTTCATCAAAAGAAAATACAGTATTGAAATAGTTGTAGATCAGACTTCATATCTGTGCACCCTACTCACCAACTGAGAAAACGAAGAGAGGCCTCAAGCAGGGCACAGAGCTGTTCTTCAATATATACATACATATCACTACTTTTTCAGGAAAATTACCTCATTTAAAAAAGGTTATTCTGTCCAAGTGGCATCCTCTCCATATTCCCAAATGTGGATGAATTATCCCTATGATAATTTGGTTAAAATTGTAGCCATTTCTTCCAGAGGCTATGGAAAAGGACCCCCTCTGGAGTCAATGTGAGAAGCCTGCAAATTCAACAGGTAGTAGAAATTTCACTTGACTTTACATGTGACATTTAAAAAGTATCAGGACCTTCAATAACTTTGCATGCCCCGTAAACTATTTTAACGTGTTCTTCACCTGAGGTGTAACTTCTGTAAGATACTGACTTCTAAAAGCTGTATTTACAAATGTACATAATAAGGTTTATTTCAAAATACAACATTTCCCGTTGAACAAAAAAGCTCTGAGCTGCCACAGCTGTTCTGCTTTTGTGCCTTCCAACTGCTCAGAGGGGGGGAAAGGGCTGGTGTAGGTATTGTGGGGTTTTGTTTTTAAACCACGGCTCTCAAGATCTTCGAAGCAAAGGAGTTCCAAGCTGCTCCTCTCCGCGAGGCAAAGCTGACTGTGCCCAGAGCACAGCAGCCTGTCCCAGGCCTTCCAGGGGAGCTGTGGGAGCCGCTGGGATGGCACTGCCCAGAGCACAGCAGCCTGTCCCGGGCCATCCAGGGGAGCTGCGGGAGCTGCTGGGATGGGACTGGCCATGGGGCGGGCACCTGACACAAGTCTGATGGCACTGTCTGGCCCAGCAGAGCCCCGGGAGTCACACGGGCTGTCTCTGCACATCTGCTGTGGACAGAAGCGTCTGAGAACAACCTCTACTCCCAGCCCAGAAACTAACTCATCCAGGACATTCATCAAAAACCCAGTTGCATCAAACGCCTTTGACTTTCCAAAATGATAGATCTGTGCTCCCTCATGGCTACATACATGACTAGTTCCAACTTCTGAACTTGAGATGGAATGGACTCCTACCACCTGCTCTGTAAAGGGTCACCTGTGCAAAGCACTCAGGCACGGGAAACAAATCACGGGAAATCAGCTCATCTAGAGAGAATATTTTTTAACTGATAACAATTGAGCTGCAAACCCCATGGAAGTTCACATTCATGACACTAAAATGTCTGTAACAAACTGTCTTGGTGAAAGGAAATTCAACATGAATATGAAACATACTCCATTTTAGGAAGTGAGAGCCTTGGATAATAATTATTTAGGCTATTATAAAGCTAAACCTCACTAGGGGGAGCACAGTTCTCCCTCTCAAAAGCACTTTCAGGCCAATGTGGAAGTCACAGACGGCATCCTGGCTCATTGAACACAAAACATAGTTGTCTTCAAATTAGTCCTAAACTGATAAATATTAAAATGATAGTCATGTTAATTTTATTATTCAGATTATCATTATATGTGAAAGCAGGAAATTCTCAGGCAGTACAGATATTTAAAGGCAACTTGATTGCAAAGCTTATAAAGAAAAGTAATATTAATTTACCATTTAACATAGAATCACAGAATAGTTTGGTTTGGGAGGGGCCTATAAAGGTCATCTAGTCCAACTCCCCTGCAATGATTTACAGTCAGTTGTGCAAAAATCAAGACTGGCACATGATGAAGAGAATGAATAACAGAGGTTAAGCTTTTTTCATTTGGCTTCTTGTTTTCTCACTGTACAGATACACCTGGTTCCCATTACCAAGTTTTTCTTCCCAGCGGGGAAGGATGGAAACCTTCATTGTAAAACATATGCTGACATACATCCTTCAGGCAGCCAGTGTTTTAACAGCTTTATCAATTACTCTAAATACTTGAGGAAATCGCCTGAGTCATCAAAATTAAAATTATATCTGTTACCATAAATGCTCTTTAATCTCGTCCTCACTAGCTGGGAAACACACCTTAGCAATCACAGAAGTTTGCTACTAAGAAACATTTCAGTAACAGTTCTCTGTTCCTGTTGCCTACCTTTTCTTATCCACTGAATCTAAGGGTGAATTTTATTTTCTTATTTTACCATGGTAGTAAAACTATTCAGATCTTTCTTTTAAAAATTACTGGCAGTAGAAAATGAGGTACTATCTTTGTTAATTAGTGGGAATTTTTGCATCAAGGAAGCTGTCTTGAAAATGAGTTATATATCTTCAAAATCAACTGAAGTACTCATTTAAAAAAATAATTAGTATGTGCAACAATCACTTGAAAGCCTATCTCCTGCTATAGGACATTTCTGTTGGGCAGCAATCTGGACTGCATTATAAGACACTATTATACATGAACAGATGGAAATCATAAAATGATATTTAGCTACAGATTTCCTGTCAGAAACTTATATAAAAAGAAAAGGAGGAAATATGCTTAACATTTTCCACTAGCCAGCATCAAATCACTGAAAAAAAAGAGGCATCCATATAATGCCTATGACACAGCAACCTATTTTTAGCCGATAATTTTTCAAGTTCCTTACATATAAGATAAGCATAAATAAGACCAAGTTTTCACCATTAAGGACACAATGTAGGATCAAACCCAATAAACTACTCAGTAAAGAACACACATGCCTTTCAGGTACAGTTAGAAATTAAGACTTCTCAAGTTTGAATTTTTACTATAAAAAGGGGAAAAACATCTTGGGGAGTAGAAAATATTACCCCTGTATAGCATAATGAAAGAATACCAGGCACTCTTGATGGTTAACCAGGTGCAGTGGAGGTAAAGTAGTGCTAGTTCCATACAAAAAACCCCCAGCAGTTTCAGAAGCTTTTAAAGTTTTTTTAGGTAGCTTTTAACAGACTTGAAGAACACTGTGAGGCCAGAAAGCAATGAGGCCTGAGGAAACCATCTCCCAGCCATTAGGCTTATGCAACAACTACCTCAGCCTTTTCTTCAGTGGTTGCTTTATCAAAGAACAGACACAAACACTTATTTATAAAGCCTCAGGAATTTGAGGAGGAATAAACATTTGACTTTCTCTATGGAGAAGAATGACAGTCTTCATCTATTTTTTTATATGTAAGGCAGTTGAGCTAACATTAGGTCTTGTCTTAATGGATTTTGTTTTAGTATCTTCCAACTCAGGGGTAATATAACATGACATACAAAAGGCTGAAAACACTGGGGACATGACTTCAGCTCCCCTGAAACTCCCTCCAAGCACAAACTTCTGCTCTACAGAACATACCTATTTCTATAAAAATAATCAAGATATTTCTTTGCCCGTTTATTAGAGACTGAAAAAGGAACCAAATATACAGATCCACTGATCTATTCAGAGAAAGTATACGAGCATCCAGCAATATATTGCAGTGAGGAACCTGAGGATCTTTCAATAAGTTGGTATTTGTGCTGGCAGACACAAATGACAGTAAACAAGTTTTTTGATTGCAGACCTGTAAACTAAAGGGGAAGAATATATCATCCAATTTCTTTCCTCTCAAAGCTCTGCCACTGGAAAGACAGAGCATTTACTACATTTAGGGGAAAAAAGATCTAGTACTCCGTATTCTTCCTGAAAAGATTTCACCTTCGCTCTGAAGAAGCTGTGAACATTAGACAAAAAATATCACTTGGAAATGCTTATTTTTAAGCTCTTTTATATATATCAAAATTGGATAATCACCACACTGTGGCAAATGAAACTATTTGGGGTTTTGTTCAGTTGTGTTTGTTTTATGCTCCATGCTACATTTTTAGAGAATTATCTCCCCATACAAGTTAGCTATATGTGTTTTTATGCCTACATTATGCTAAAAAAGAAATCCTATACAGAATAAAACATTGATATAGCAAGCATGTTAATGACTAATATACAAACTAGAGGCTTGAAAGTGCTTCTACTTCAACCATTGTTTCCCTATTCAACTATTCTGTAAAATGAAACCAACCCTTGACTGACAAAAAATACAGAAATGTCAAACTGAAAGAATTTTTCAAGTTCCAGACATATAATATTCTGCTGCTTATACTGGTGGTCTATAATTATGCAACACAGATAGAGTGTACTTATGCAAATGAAACGTACGCTAAGGGACCAATTCCCCCATCCTTGAAGTGGAATATCTGACGGCACAAAACCAGAACTTCCTCTGAGTGGAAAAAATTTTGCCGGTAAAATAATATTTAATAGTGCTCATGTATATTTGAAAGAATGAGTTAAAGACACCAGAATTCTGATTTCAAAGTGAAAATACTCAATCACTCATTCTTGTCTCACAAGTTTACAAGTTCCCTATAATCTCACTCTGTTGGCCACTGAAAAATCAGAAAAGCCAATTGTAGCTGTTTCTGGAGTACCTGTGTGTGTGTGTGCATGGCCATGAACAGTACAGTTCACTCTTTCTCAAGGAAACAACAGTGCTCAGGAAAGTAAAGCAGCAGAGCAGCAAAGGGGTGCTTTCTTTTTTTTCAGTCTCCCTTTGTTTTCCTATATTGGCATCTTCATATTTTCCATCCTACTCCCTGCCACATCATCCTTCAGCCAAAAGATTCCATTTTCACAGTGGGACCCAACACACATTTCTTTTACCTCAAAGCCTCGCCCTGACTGCAGACAGGTGAATGCTTTTAGGCTGTCAATTACTAAAACAATGAAATGCATGACACTCTTCAAATATGAAGAAAAAAACCTCAAAACAAAACCACAAAAAATCCAACTCACCACAAAAAAACACTCACCAAAATTACATGGCCCAAACAGATTGTGACTGACACTTTTTTCAATTAGAGTGTCACAAATTATTTTCTCATGCTTCCTTTCATAATTTTTTTATACAAAATGCTATTACAAAGAACAGAAGCAACAAATGAATAACACCTGGCAACATTTTGTCTAAAATAACTATTTCTACCTCTGCATCTCACTCTGTTTCTCTCAACTTTGAGCTGATTAGATTTTCACTTTAACACTGGAGAAGAAAAAAAAAATAAAAAAACCCTGCAAGGTAAAGTTCTTGAAGATCTTTATAAGCACTTGCTACTTTCTGGTTCCAAAGAAATGGTACTAAACCAGCAGAAAAGAATTATCTCTCCATGAATAGCTAAAAATGGAAAGTGATCATCTAAATTAAAAAGGTTGAGAAAGATTAGGGAAAGTTCAGATAAGATTTATGTTTAGGTAGCTAGCAATAGGAACGAGTTATAAAATACCAATTTATAAAACATCTTGGAAGAACATTCAATACAGAGGTTGTAGTAGGGATGGTTAATATCAGTTTTCACTGTGACAGCAACTTGTAGTTTAAACTAGCTGTTAAATTTGTGTTAGAGACATGCACACACTCAAAATTAAATTTAAGTCCTGCCCTTTTCCAAATGTTAAGAACAAGTGTTTGATTAACATTATGTAAATGTATTCCTATTTTGATCATGACCAAGCAGAAAATGTTCATTAAGATGCAAACACAATATGCTGAGAAAGTGTCAGTCCACCTCTTTTGCAAATTATTCATTAGGAGTCAGGCACTACATTAACACAGATTTCTACCACAACAAATACACATAGATCTGAAGCTTAATGTGGGATGAAATGATGGGAACACTCGCATTTTGAAGCCAACTTTAATACACTGCTACATAAAGTTTCCTGTCTGTGACGGCCTAATTTACATTTTGTGAAACACCATATTAGATAGAGTTTTTCAGCTGTTCTCAGGAACACTATTAATTTAGTCAAAAGTTTGTAAAACATTTTGATAAAACCTCCTGAATAGTTGTATTTTTATGCAATAAACAATAAAACTACTACTGCTACAGTTAGAGCTTAGCCTGATGTTCGCACTGGAAATGAGAAATCAAAATTAGTGAATATGCTTATAAAGATTAAATAGACAATGTGCTGTTTTATAGCTTTAAATGAACATTAAAAGAGAATGCCAGTTGCAGAACAGGTATTTCAAAGTAACAGAAAAATACGTACAGGTTCTGGTTTGAAGTTTGGTTTTGTAAAAATCTTCATAGCTGTGATCAGAGAAGGCATTTGCCACATCAAAGGTATCTACACACATGCTTTTTAAAGCAGCTCCACAAGGATGGCACTAAGTTTTTATGTTTAGCCAACATAAAGTGCTGAAGCCTTCCCCGCTCCTTCCTCCTGTAACCCTTCCTGATTCCAGAGCTAGGAGAGCAATCAGAGGGAATGTACCTGGCTATAACTTTACTCCTTGCAAACCAAATTCCCATTTCAGTTTCTGATGGCTCACAGTGCTTGATTAGGCCTTTCCCCATCTTCACAGCCCCTGCTTTGGACACTTTCTAAGTAGATCTTTCTCATATTGTGGCACCCAACTGTGTTACTAAAAATGTCTCTCCAAATCTTGTGGGTTTTTTTACACCTTTTGGAGCAGCACAAAAGGCTGGAATGTCACAACAGAGCTGTTCTTTCCTTCTTAGAATCTGGTCTTGTTTCCTCTCTTTCACTTCTGCCAATTACATCACAGTGTAATTACCAAATGCAGAAATTAGTGCAACAACTTATTAAATGAATATTGGCCTCAAAACCTGAGTTCCTTGCAAGCAGAGTGCTTTTAACGTTGAACAGGGGCTGTTTCATAGAAGTGGTGAGAGTGACATTGCTGATACCAAGAAAGCCTCATTGCATTTAGCTATAGCTATCGGATTCCAAGTTGGTACATTCCTAAAATGAAGTATTTTCTGTATGATTTTTTTTTTAAATAGAGGGGGGAGAAAGCAGTATTTCTAAAAAAGTACCTAACTAGTATCCTAACTAGTATACAGTGGTCCTCATGTGACAATTGTAATGTGATTGCCTTGGGCACTTTAGTCCAGGGTGATGCTTTCTTGTATCTTTGGAATTTCTGGAATGACCACAATGGCTTGTCACAGTTCTCTGTAGCTCTGACTGGTCCAAAAGAGCAGCTGATATTTCAAGAAGGATGTCCTGAAATCTTACTCAGGTTTGTTTGCACATTTTATTTTTTACTTCCCCAGAATATTTTGCCAAATAGGTACACATGTTTATTTTGCAACATTATCACCTTATGCCCTACTTTGCTACTAATGCAGTTGCCAAATATGCATTAAATTACCTGTTTGGGCAATTGACACTGAGGTAGATGGATTAAAAGGACACACTATGTTAGGTTTGAATCTTGCATACTGCAGAGAGCCAAGATAGCAAGGAAGCTGACACTCAGTGTAGATAATTCAGTTATGTTACTGCAGTAAGTGCAGTACCTTATCGAGATCTGTTAAGTCACTTGTGTCCTTTGAGGATGACAATAGACACACAACTATCACAAAAAAAAAAGTCATCAAAAGTTTACCTTTCCCTACTCATTTCTCTGATGAATTTCAAACTACACAAAATTATGTACCTGGAAGAAAAAAAACAGGTGAGGAAATGTTCAGTCCCTGAAGTATCTGATCTGACAAGAAATGACACTTTCCAAACTAATTACAGTTTTGGCGAACTGTGCTTAGTTAAGCTTAACTGTAGTAATCAGGCCCCCTGAGAAAAACAGGATAGCTGCTTTCAAAGAGAGTATTGCCATGGGACCAAGTTGCCAGTACCTGTATAAGGACACAGAGAGATTGTTGCATACCTGTTTGTGAAGGGTACTCTATCAAGTACCAAGTTTATTCAATGAAATTTAAAATTTTAATTATGAGACTTATCTTCCCTACACATCTCGTGGTTTGCCCTGAGTAAGGCCCAAGATATCAGGGATAGTGTCCCACGCTGTAAATAGACATTTATCCATCAATTATGTGAAAATTCACCCTCGTATTTTAGTTCCACCAACATGGTTTCCATGTGGACAAATGGAGGCTCAGCCTACACCAAATACACAGTTGTGACTGTACACACAACAAATCCATGTGCTTTGATGTATTTTTCTGAGTGTCCCTTGAGACTTGCAAGCTCTGCAAGGTCTGGTACCACGTGATGTTTATGGCTCTTCATCAGTAATGATTTAGTAGAGTGTGTGAAAGAAATTCTGGCAGATCATTCAAGATACATGTTCCCTTTCCCTCCAATACAAGTACTAATTGTGTAATGGTTTTTTAAAGGTATTTTAGTTAGGGAACATATGGCTATTAGAGATGAATAGCCTTGCCTTTGATAGTGAATTTATTTAGCTTCTTAAAAGAAGGAGCTTTTTCCCCCCCATAAGATGTACTTGTTAAGTGAAAGTCATGTCAAAACTGCGAAGGAGAATGCCAGCAGTGTTGGCCTCACACCCAGACACAGCGCTACAGAAGAGCCTGGCTGTGTTCCTCAGCTTGCTTTGGGGATGGCAGCCAGGTTAGCAACGGCAGGTTGGGTGGCCTTTGGGAGCACCCATTTTGTTAGGCCAAGCTCAGTAATAAGAATTGTTTTTCCACTTTGATACTCATTGTTAAAATTGATCTTAAAATACTGTGATCACTTCTTTGTGCTTTTGGAGGCGAAAACAATTCTTTGCATCTTGCAGTTGCCATGACTGAATTTATGACCTCTCCTTCTATCATATATACATTGTGATTTTTCTTCTTGGAGGCATTAAATATATTCATATTCTAAATATTCATTTTTTAAAAATACATTTACATACCATTGTACAATCGCCCTTCACAGAACGAAAAACTGAATTTAGAACTTTAATGAAAAATTTAAAACATATCTAATGATGACCACAGTTTACCATCAATCAGTAGGTTTTGCTTGCTGTTTAGAATAAGAAACTACCAATCCATAATCTAGTCTATCCAATGAATTATACAACATTACCTAATCCGTTTTAGAAAATGAAACCTAGAAGTTTAAGGTTCTGGAAACACATGGTCTCTCTCAAACTGTGTATGATAACCCATTCCTGTTCCCAGCTTCCATACTCACAACAATGCCCCAGGACCCGTATTATCCTTACAGCTTCCTCAATTACTTGACAATCTAAATCAATTTTTTTAAACTACTTGCCCCAGAAGTGGATTTTTCTCCTAGTATCATAATATTTAGAGGAATGTAGAAGTTTATGAGATGTTTCCCCATTTTCCGGTTTTTCTACAATTCTGACAGGAAACGTTTACAAACGGAATCAACAGTCTCACAGCAGACCCAAGCAATGAGATCAAGCCCCATAATGTATTTACCTGAGATTCACCTTCGATACCTGGCAGTCTGCACGTAATGACTCGTTTGTTGTTTAGAACAAACACAGCCTTACTGGAATGAATGCCATCAATCAGCAGGCAGCCTCTGCCTATGCAAATCAGCCCCACTTGACTCCTAAGTATTACAGACAAACTGTTTACATTGATTTTTTTTATTAAGGATTTAATGGTATTTATAATGCACTATACCAACAAATCAGCACAACTAATATAGTTGGAAATACTGCTATAAACTGTACCGAATTTCTCTTGCAGCAAAAAGAAGCTGAGCTGGTAATGTCAATGTAAAAACTAGACCTTAATTCAGGAATATTCTCATGAGAAAATACTGTCATGGCTAGTTTACTCTACATTTTAAAGTAGCAGAAGATACTCCAAGAAAAACAGCAAATATTTCAGTGCAGCCCTATTGATGAACTGAAGAGCCTGTCAATGCATTCTGGAATTTCATTAAAAGTTTACAGTAAAACAAGAAGTTTTTCTTCTCATCTCACTTAGTGCAAGAAAGATATCCAACCTAATTTAACTTCAGAGTCCAAAGAATTTAAGTGTTACTCCACAGCAAACATGATCTGAATGTTCTTATTCAACTCTTCTTCCCTCACATCAATGGAAACAAGTGTATTTCCATTTATATTCTATAATATATTTTTAAAACTTAATTGTTCTTCATTTTTTCTGGGGAAATCAACTGTGAATATGGTAGCAGGAAAAGCTGACATTGTAGTCACAGAAAACAATGAGGGAAAGTTGCAATAGGAGTCAGGACTAACAGGCCACTCACCTATTGGCAGCAACTATCCAGAGTATCTCTCTCATAGGTATGTTCAAAACCAAGAATTTTGCACTGACCAAGCAGTTCCTTACCAGGGACTTTCTGTTCACCACTCAATAAAATAGTATTTATAGCCATAAATAGGAATTGCTTGTCTTCCTTATTTTTCATTATCTAGAAATAATTTCAGTGATTTCTTTCAATAGTTTCCTTTATGCCATATTATTTCTTACCAACAGATGCATCAGAGATGTTTCTGTTACAAGATGGGATGGGGAACTTTTTTTCAAAACACTTCTGGAGAAACTGAGGGAATCAGTTGATAATGATTTTAAAAGCAATAGTCAGTAAGTAATGTGATATCTAAAGGAAATGCGGAAAAATAATCTTAAAAATGTAGCAAGCTTCTCTAAGGGAAGGTAAAGCATCCTGAGGTCAGGCACATTCCCGTTACCAGTATATTAAAGGTGAAGATGAAACCCAAAGCATTGTCCTACAAATGCAGACACTATTTGTATCAGGCCATTTCCAGAATTTTTGCATCTTCATTCTTGTAACCAAATGTTGAGAGCCATTCGCTAACTCAGATGACAACGGAGTAACATTTGATTGCAAGCACAGAGCAAACTCTCAGTTAAGTACCCATTAAAACATCTTCAGGATCACTAGTGCCAGTAATGAATAACAAAGTACATTTACCATCCAGATGAACATACAGCACTCAGCAGCACTTTTACAGGCCAATGGGTTTTCTATAGAGCCAGTACAGAGAAATATTTCTAAAGTACCTCCTCAAATACGCTTGTCTAAATCTATATGTTCCACTGCAAAAGTAAGCTGGCAGGCCATAAATAAACCAGACTATTTGGCAAGGTATTTATTTATTTCCTCAGACACTGTTTATACTGTTGCATTTCCTTTTAAAGCGCTATAACTATAAAGGCATTTCAGGTTATGCGTGTAAGGAAGCACAAAGTATCAACAACTAAATTGGAGGTTCTTGTCTCCTAATGGCAGTCACAGCATTCCCAGACCCTATAAAGTTGTAAAGCGTCAAGACCGACACTTGGTTTGAGGGTCTTGAGAGTGGGGTGGGGGGGCGTGTGTGTGGTGGGGAAAGCAAGTGTCCATAAAGAATCCAGGAATGTCATTTTAAGCAGACAATCAGAAGCAGATACAACCCCTATACTCTCCTATTTTAACTGCTGTAAAACTGAAGGCTTATTAATAAAAAGTACAGACACTCAAATATTTTCAGAGGCTTAAAAATAGTACAATTCTAACCACAAGTAACTGCAAAACACACTACAACTCGCATGACACAAAAACCTCAAGACTTAAAGAAATTCTGCTCAAGCTGGAAAAATGTAAGATGGAAGAGATCTCAATAAGCAAGGACGCTAAAAAATTTATGAATTCAGAGACAGCTCAGGTCAATCAAGACGTAGAGACAGTAAGATTCAGGCTCTCATGAAAACCAGAATGGTCTTAATAGAGTATGTTGCTGGTGTGCTCAGATATATTTCAATACACGCCCCATAAAGTCAGTCTTTGGGTATGTGAAATGTCAGATAATCAAATACTAAGCAATTCCAAGAGTAAACTTGTAAATAATGCAAAATACAGAGCATTTTAGTGTAGCAAGCCCAATTACAGGCAGTTTCACTTGAAAATGCTGATTAGAGCAAAATGTCAGGAACAAAGTACGTAAAGGAAAAGTGTGCTATAGTAATCAAGTCTAAAGATGACAAAGATAGATGCCTGCAGTTTTGGTCAAATCCTCAAAGAAAAGCTGCAATCCGCTGGCCAGCTGGAGACAAATATATTTTCCTGGCTACCCAGGATATCCAAAGAACAAGCAGTAAGTCTCTCAACTCAGACTGCAGTTCATCTTCACAACTGAAGACCTTATGCCTCCAATTTACCAACTCAACTAATTTCTGTCCCAAACCATCCCTGTCATTAGTGAAACCAGAGGGCACATCAGGCAACCTTCTGGCTCCCTATCTTTGTTAGATACTGTGAAGAGAAAGAACGTTCATCAAATGGACAAATAAGAAAGTATCAGAACAGCATCTCTGCTGACTTCCCACAGAACAGTGGCCATGGGAGATGCAATATCTGTGACAGTGCAGAGAAATGTGTAGGAAACCGTTCTGTAGGTGATGAAACAGGGGCTATGGAATAATCAACATCTAATGTTGAAACGAAAACATAGCAGATCAATTAAGACTCTTTCCTGAGTCCTGAACTGCAATCTCCCAACCTTGATGGTCTTCATTCCACTGACTTAAAATGTGACAACTTCAAAGGAAAACTAGAAATAAACATCAATCCTCTTACTTTTCTGTCCCCTTTACCTACCACTCTTCACCAAAGCTCATACATAATGGAGTAAAACACAACTTCATCAAGTTTTCATTAATAGTTTAATTACACATACTGGGGAGGGGGAATATGATGTTACAATGAGATCTACTCAAGTTACTTTAAAGGTATGTTTTTTCATCTTCTTTGTGCCACCCCTACCGTGACATCAGCTTTATAATTTCCTGTTCCAATGTCCAGCAGTAACATGTCAGCATCCAGCTTCCCTCTATGACACAGTATCTATTTTCAGAGAAATAAAGAGTGAAACAGAAAAAAACACCACCAATACACAGATATTTAAGCAATATCCATATTTTCCACTGCTCTTTTGGTCCTTATACCTTTGAGCACCACTACTGCTACATGACAAAATAAGTCTCTGATTCAGTTTACCTCTGTATCACTAAAAGATTATACACAATTCGGAACATGCACCAAGGAAGGAGAAGTGGGGTGTGCCTAAGTCAGCATTGCTGCCAGAAATAATGAATGTCAAAGCACATCCCTAAGACATCTAGAACACTGAGGAATGAATAAATAATATGTCTGGACTCCAGCCCGCTTTTCAGAAAGGCAACATTCTTCTTAAAGCCTCTTCTCCTCCACTGTAATACTGAATACAACTGGATACCCAAAAACCGAATATAACAACAGTTATGACGCCTTAATAAAGATAATTACAAAAAACACACCCAACCAAAACAAACCAACAAACAAAAAAATCAAACCAAACCTCCCTCAAAACACAAGTGCCCCACCCCTCAAAAAATGAACCAAAAAACAAAAACCATGACTTTTCAAAAAAATTCTTGTACATTTCCATGTAATAATGACTCAGCTTTCCAAAACCTAACAACTACTTCATTACATAAGTGACAACCATTTTAATGGAAAAACAAGCAAATTTAATTTTTGTATTTCAAGATGATTGTAGCATTGCTTTCTAAAATTAGAAACTAAACATACATCTAAAGGAATTTTGCCAGCTACATTTACTTATCCTAATAGAAAAAAAGCTCTGCTCAATGTCCCAGAAAGGGAGGAGCACCCAGTCAGCACATTCACCAACAATATGCCTGGGAGTTTAATTCTTGAAGCTCTGTATCTAAGCGAGATAACATCTAATCCTGTACTAGTTTGAGATACTGCTAATGGCTCCGTTTCCACCTCAACAAGATAATTAAGTACATGAGTGAGTGTTTCCACTCACTTGCACAGGACGAGTCACATTTTAAATTATTTGTAATTGGAAATCTTACATTTCTGGAGCTTTTTCATTTTTTCAGGGAATACTATTTTTTTAATTTTGTATGATGAAGATACACATATATCCTGTGTATAAAATAAAGCTTGTACTAACACGAAAAAATGTGTAAAGACATCTCTAGGAATACACTGTATAAAAGTGAAATAATTTGCTTGCAAGATCAGTATAATTTCGTCCAACAGTAGCAAAGCAGAGATTGAAGTTTGATGTGCTTGTTCAAAACAAACAAAGCCATCGATTTCCTGTCATGAATACTGCTTATGTAAAGAGCAAGGCCAAAATTCATAAATATAAGACTCAGAAGTGCTGTACCTTTGTCTGTTAAACATGTCACTTAACACCTACTGACTCACTGAAGAGAAAACGTTTCTAGACTTGAGATATTATGCAACTTTATTCCTTCCTAATTAAGGAAATCATTAAGTTGTATCTGTCCAATCTTAATTGTCAGCCACTTATTTCTACAGAAATTTTATAGGTTGTCTTCCTCAGGTCCCAGACTCATACTGACCTAAAGACCCCTTAACCTCAGAGTTCCTGACTGCTGACCTCCATCAGCTGTTCCTTTCCTCTCGAAAAACCATGTCTAAGGATTACATGAGCTCACCTAACAGAGGCTCAGGCAAGGTGAGTTAGCTCTATCACCTGGTTAAACTACCAGCCTAAAGCAGATTAAAGTTAAAAAGTGAAGGCTGCAACCTCCAGCTGGGCAGCAGCATCTTCTAAAAGCACAGCTGGATTAGAGGGATCCCTGTCCCAGGCCTCAGGCACCTTCTCCATCAGCTACACAAGCACCCAGGACTGTTTACTTCTACAGTGCAAAAGGCCTGGCTGGGACTCTTGGACTCTTTTATAAAAGAGCCAAAGGGCATGAAGAGAAGCAATGTGTGTCCTTGCCTAAAGAAGACTGCATCTCTTCAGTACTCATCCATTCCTTCTGAACATGGGTCTTTGATTTCATGTATTTATCCTTCCTAACAACAGAGCTCAGATTCCACTTCCTCTAAATCAGAGCTATAAAGCTGTGACTGTCACGTTATTTACTCCATTTTCTAGCAGACTTTGTATTCTACTTTTAAAGGTAGAGCTTCTCAGTGACACCTACTGACACATAGGAAGCGCTGGAATCTTACTCTGGGTGAAAACAGTGAAAATTTAAAACAGCAATACAGTTCAAAGTAAATACCATCTGGTTAAGTTAAAAGACACTTTTGAGAGCCTACCTACATATCTCCTATTACTCCCTCTTTTCTGCCTCCACATTACACCTCACTGAAATAGCAAAAACACTTTTCATGGCAGGGTTCTAGCTCTTTTGGCTGGTTGCCCAGACAGGAACATCTACACCTGTTACAGTAACTGCAACTAGAAAATATGCACTGTCCTATACAAACACACCACGAAATCCAAATACAGTACAGTGGGGAGGAATCAATATTATAGCCAGGGATACCCCGTATTTCCTATCAATGAGTCATGTCACGCACAACTAAGAAAATTACACTAAGATTTAAACTAGACTTACAGAACCTACCTGACAAGTACCTTTTTGTTATACTAACACTCCCAATATTTATTTTCTAGCGTTTATTCTGTATGAAATAAGACATAATTCTTTTTCCACATACAGAAAGTAATTTTCAGATCTCAATCTCCTTTTGTCACCTTTCTTTGCTCAAAGACTTGCCACATCCCTTGCTACTGTGGAGGAATGCTACAAATGTGGAATAATCAAACTAATACTAATAGGAAAAAAACGTTTTATATTAAGGAATTGTTTTCCATATTCTTCTAGTAACTCTTCCCTGTAGTAACCTCCCACACCACACAGTACTCCCCACCTGGGGTACTGTGCTCAGTGCTGGGGGCTCCAGCACAGTAAGGACATCAACCTGTTGGAGCAAGTCCAGAGGAGGGTGCCCAAGATGATCAGAGGGATGGAGCACCTCTCTTACAAGGAAAGGCTGAGAGAGTTGGGGTTGCTCAGCCTGGAAAAGAGAAGGCTTTGGGGTGAGTTAATTGCAGCTTTCCAGTATCTGAAGGGAGCCTACAAGAAAGATGGAAAGGCACTTTCTACAAAAGTGTGTAATGACAGGACAAGGGGAAATGCATTCAAACTGGAAAGAAGGCAGGTTTAGATTAGATATTAGGAAAAAAATTCTTTACTGAGAGGGTGGTCAGGGACTGGAACAGGTTCCCCAGGATACCCCATCTCCTGAAGTGTTCAAAGGCCACGCTGGACAGGGCTTGGAGCAACCTGGTCTAGTTGAGTGTCCCTGCCCATGACAGGGGGTTGGGGCTGGATGACCTTCAAAGTCCCTTCCAACCCAAACGGGTCTATGTTTCCATGATTCTGTAACTCCATGAACTCTAGACACTTAAACTATGAGAAATATCTTCAGGAAAATATCTGCACAATCTGAAAAGGCCATTGGGGAAATATGTTCTGAAGCAAATTAAGTTAAAAAGCTATTTCTTACTATTTCTAAAGTAAAAAAGCCACACAAAACTAACTGAACACATCACAGTAAGCAAGAAACTCTGTTTCATATTCACCCAAACTCCCATTTACTAAATTGCATCAAGGGAGAAAATATAATCACAGTGAATTGATTATGCAATTATGATATGATTATGTTGCCTTTTCCCTCTTGGTACAATTTGGTAAATGTATGTTTACACAAATGTTAAGCAATACTTCACAGGTAATGCAAGTTACACATCTCTCATATTTTAGTGGGAGTATCACCAAAAAAACAGGAGTCATGAGTGCACATTTAATGCCTTACTATAGAAGATTATTACAAATATACATTACTGTGAGAAGGGAGACACTGTCTAGATCATTACCATTACATCTTCATAAATTCGTGCTTATCTTTATTTATGTGTATGGTATGTACTTTAAAAAGCTGAAATTCACAAGTCTGCTGTAAACTTCATATCCAGAAATGTAATACCAAAGGAAGACCACACAAGTGGAAGGGAGAGGATGAATTTGGTTTGGGCTTTGGTTTTTTGAGTAGTAAGAAATACACAAAATTTGTTTTGTTAATAAGTCTGTCTGGTATACAGGAAGAATTCAATGGCTATTTTCCCCATTCCTTTGCTTCCAAAATCACAGATTTATAAAGTAAGATAGAAATACAAAAGATATATGACATCAAGTCAGACACCATTGAATAGTATGAAATACAGTATGTTCAAAAATCTGAAAAGCACATTTCACATTTTCAATTTCTGCTCTCAAAAGGAGGAGAGAAATAATCTGGTAGAGTTTTCAGGGTAACTATTTTGCACTATCCTTTTTTCAAAATACCATTAATAAGTTTTTGTTCTTTGCTCACAAGTATTTCTTTCCTGTACTAATTGAAATCACTTTCTAGATTAGTCAAGGAATGCTTAAACACTCTTCAGATTGTGATCATCTTCACTCCTTCCTCCTGTTTCTTCCTTGGACAATCCTTATTTAAACTGATACAACAGAATAGCAGACTTGTGAAACCTGTTTTGTCTAAGGGGGATCCCATATCCCAGCACAGCGTCTTCCTACGTGATCCCAACATTGCACATGGAGCAATTAGTCTTAATGGTTCAACTCATAGAATGGAATCACAGAACAGTTTGGGTTGGAAGGGACCATAGCAATTATTTAGGTACAATTCCCTGCCATGGACAGGGACAGTTTCCACTGGGCCATGTTGCTCAAAGCGCCATCCAACCTGGCTTTGAACCAGGAGTAGTTTGGGTCTTTGCCCAGAAAGTTGGAAGCTTCATTCAGTGTTCTCCACCAGGACAAAGTCAAGACAGGATAAGGTTATGGTCAAGTTAATGCATTATTTAGAAGGTGATCACCATTTAAAAAAAAACAACTCACAAAGCATAAAGTTTATCTTGATCAATCCAGCCCATTGTTAGAAAACTCACAACTCGTTACTGCATTAAATATTTCATTATTCAAGTTTAGCAAGAGGAAGCCCCAGGCTAATCTTGCCAAGATCAAATTGCTATTTAAAACCAGTATTAGATCATATAAGTATTCGAAGATATTTCAAAGTAACTGTTCCATGCAGACTTCCAAATTCAAAAATACAATGGGCAAATTTATACTAATTATACAAGACAATAACAAAGGTGTTAACCTACATCTGTATAAAGAATTCTATTTAGAAAAAAGTCAAAGATTACATCCATTTATTTTTTCAACCAACTTACATCAACATGTAGCATTCACTATTTAAATCTGTGTTTTAGTAATTTACTTTTCAATGATTCAGCTAACCTTTACGTACTTTAAAAATAATGGATCAGATTATCACCAGATTTCTGCTCAGGACTGAATCTTGGTGCACTTTGTTGGAAGAACTCTTGTAAATATGAAGTCCCATACCACAAAAAAAAGTAAACTTCTGTTCTTAGTAGTAGACTATCAAGCACCATGATCCCACTGTACAATGTAGTAGTTGGCAGAACTGCATCAATGTCAGCAACTTGCGGTGTGAATACCAGTTTTAAATAAAATTTTATTTGTAACTACTTAGATAACCAACAAATGTATTTACACAACAATTTAAAACAGAAGAGAAAGCTTTTGTATTCTGTTTATCCTTCAGCTTATAAGTAGAATACAAGTTTGGAATCCAGATGTCATGCACTTTTAAACCTCTAATGAGCAAAAATATAGCTTGATTTTGGCCAGACTTGACTAACACTGATTAGAAAGATACGGATTCTGAATTGTAAAATGATTCCCTGTGTGATTAGTAATGCCCCAAATGAGGAGGTACTAGGTTTAAGAGCTGCTCTCATTCATATTCTCCCCCAGGCAAAAATCACTCTTTAGGAATGTTTGAAAGCAACTGTAATTGAACACTGGAGTTGTTAAACAGCTGTATTTTCATAATTGAAAAAAAAAAAGAAAAGAGGAGGATATGGAAATCTCAGAGGTACAAAGGGGCATGGGATACATAAAAAAAAGATTTCTCAAGGGAGAAAATCTGTTATGCTGAAGTAGTGGTTTGTGTGCAAAGACCTCAGGAAAGGGAAAAGTCTGCACGTACAGAACCTCAGGTATAGAAGACTCAACACAACACAGTAACTGAAGCCCATCTATGCTTTGAGTACTTAAATATAATGCTAATAGTTTTGTCAATGGCGATATCTTCTTTCTTGGCAACCCCCCTCACTTGTGAATTAGGCTGGGTAAGATTTGTCTCTGGCTAATCAATGTTTAACCATTTAACAGAGACATTTTAATTCTATGTTTAAAGATTACTTTCAATGGATGTTTATCAATTATATATACTTTGCTAAAAGAAAAGATCATATGGTATTCTCAAAAGACTTTTGATCTATAAAATGGAGCCTGGGAAATCAGTCATGAAAAGTCCATTTTGAAACACAGCAAAAATAAAAACAAAGATGAGAAAAAAGGATGCTCTTCTCTACAGATATCTGCAGAATTGTGCCAGGTGACAGAGCCTGCACAATCTAAACCCCTACATTGCTCAGAAAATCCACAACTCTGCTGTGATGTGGTCTTACATACTTTATAGAAATTGAGGAATTTTACTGGGGCTTGGAGGTAAAGAAAAATTGAAGTGAAAGGTCATATTTTCCAGTGTACTGGTTCTAAAAATAGTATTTAAGGATTCTGCTTTGCTGACATTCGTGTTCGGTCTGTGATATATCTGTAGCACTTAGGGAGCCAGAAGAAAAACGTTTCATTTGGGTGGCACTTTTTCCAAGAGTGTCATGTACAAAATCAATTTCAAAACCTGCTGCAAGAGCCAAGATCTCAATGACAGAAGTTAAAGCATATTTGATTATTTCAAGTAATTACAAAAAATTTAACTGTAAACTCGTTTGTCATGAAATATGGTTCCATTTCTAAATATATCCCCCAAAGCAGTATCACTTAAAAAGCCAACTTAAAACTTCTACTGCAATCCTCAGTATGAAATGAAGAGAGTGCACTCATGGCTAACACAAAGCACCGACTTAAGCAGAACAGGAATAAGTGGCAATGTCCACAAACCTTTTCCAAGTTGTGGAAAGTAGAAGAAAATCTGTTGCAAGGCATTTGCTTGTATTGTTAATGATTTTCCTTGCTTTTTATTAATGGAGCTTTATTTATAAATTCATACTATATTTGGAAATTCCTGACTAGTCAATCTAGTCAGACACTTTACATGCCCATACCCTGACTGTGTATCCTTCTCTACTCCCATGAGTAACCCCCTTAAATAAGGGGTCAGTGATGAAATTGCCTGAATGTATCCGAGCACCCAACCCAAAGCCCAGTGATCACATTCTGTGCTGTTTCTTCAGCCAGGAGACTCTGCCTCTGGTCTCGCCTTGAGTTCACATCAAACCTTGAGGAATACCAGTGCAAATGTGTCCACGAGCTGGTGCATCTCTCCTTTTACCATCCCTGCCAGGGAACTCTGCTTTTGGCAGATTAGAAGGTCAGGCCCATGAGGCAGAGAATCACTTAAACCAAGATAGCAAAATCCATCTGGGAATATGAATCAGAGCTCTTTTATGAAGGAGAGGCACTGGATTTCTAAACACTTACCTTCCATCTACTGTGCTAACATTGATTGCCAACCACCACTGGCTCAGCTCTCACATGGATTTATAACAGCACATTTGGAAAGGCCAAGTTGTATCATCGGGGGATTAAATTTTCTTGAATTAGTATTCCAGAAATATGATGATCAAACTCTATTACTGCCACTGAGATACATTAATATAGAGGAGCAAGAGCAGAAAAAGGAACAGTTCTATTACTATACAGGCTGTCCCAGTAGAAAAGGTTTGAACTATTTGATTCAAAGTAATGCCAACCAGTTACAGTAATGGGGTTACTGAAAGTTTAATTACATTTTTGAGAGTTTACATGAATTAAAAGTGTTACTTCTTTGGGGGGGTGGGGGTGAAGGGAAGAGGACTGTGCTACAGTATAGTAGTATTATCATCATCTCATCATGGCTCGGCTTTGTAAATGAAGATTTGGGAAGGGCTCTCTCCACATGGGTGAGCCCTTCCAGCCTGTGCAGTGGATTTTTTAGGCGAGGCACAACGTGTGCAGAACTGGCTCCAACCTTTGACTCCTCAGGTTCATCTGCCACAGCCGAGCGAGCTTGGACAGTGACAGTGAAGTCCTCAGGACTAGAATCTACAGCCCCTGGTATTCCCAGGAGGTCTCCCATCCAAGTACTGACTGGGGCTGACCCTGCTGGCATTTAACTGCCTGCACAGTAGTATTATATATTATATTGTATCATATCATATTGTATATAGTAGTTATTATTTTCTCCCTTTTTAAGTAATAGGAAGTTTGTTCACCAAAATGAAAATGTCTACTTTTAAATTATAAAAGGGGGAATCTAAAGATATTTAGATGAAATTGGAGACTAGCCAAAAAAAAAGACTGGAAATACTTGCTTCAGTTGAGTAAAATAAAGCTTCTCTGCTGGGTAGCCTGGATGAAGGAAAATTACTTGCAGACAGATTTGGTTAATCCAACCTTGATTTACCTCTATGTCCAGATACTCAAAATAGGGTAAATAGTAACTAATCTCATAAAATTTCTGTTCTGGTATCAATCTAAAATCCGAATTAAACAGGAGCTAAGCACAATAAATGCACCAGCAAAAGCCTACAGTTACACCACAGTAGCCATAGTTCAGACATTGTTTCATTCACTTCACTATTCTGATGATCTGTAGCCAAGATTCACTTTTCCTATTTTGTTAAGACATAAACAATTGGTATCAGAGAGAAGAAAAACTGAATTTCCACTTGACATGAATGAAATATAGAGCAGAAAAGTTGAACAGTCAAATTTTTCCTCTAGTCAAGATCAGAGAATCTTTGCACAGAAAGTCTGGTTACAGGTAATCATGTAAACAAATCAAATTAAAAGCTGAAGATCAAAGCCCTCATCAGCCCTCACCCCCAAAATTAAAGATAGAAATCCTCCCATTTTTCATTTGAAACTTCTCTTTGCCAAGGTGGTATTACTTCTTAGTTTGCTATTCGCATCTGCAGCATGTCAGCCATCTCAATCTGATACCACAAAAACACTGCACTCCCATCAGTGGGGTTTGTAGGCAGTAGCTGGGAACAAGTGACACTCCAGCTACAAGTGGATACAAACAGAAATAGCACCTCCCTGTAGATCTATATGTGGCCCCCAAAGCATCCTAGGAGTCAGGTTCCCAGACTCTGAACTTCAGCTGTGCATGACTGCTGTCTTATGAAAAGAACTCTTTGGCTCAGCTACAGTTGTCATGGAAACAGCAATTTTGATTTCTAGATCTTTAGTATACGTGGTATTTCAGCCATATGTTGCGTGCATTTAAGTTCTCAACGTATTCCTCCTCTTTAAAACTGAGATAAGTAAGAAAAACGATTTCAACAATGAAGTAAAACGTACACCATGTACTTCTCAATGTGGAGAAAACATGCTCGCAAGCCAGAATAACCACAAATTTGAAATACTATGAGCATACTTGATCCATGTTTTTCCCTCCATCCCAAACAGTTTCATTTGTGACAAGACTTCACCTGAAAAATTACAGCTCTGTTTTCCTGATAAAGCCATGAGATGGGTTTAATCTTGCTTTTTAACAGAGCAAATTGTGCATTACTCCTGCATTAACAGAGTCTGAGAGGGGTTCCAATGCCACTCACACAAGGGTTTTTTTCATGATTTGCCTTCTATATAAGAAATTCTTCTGAATCCCTGAGTATCATGTGGACAAACTTGAAAATGGTTCAGAAATGAAAGCAGCACAGTTGCACAAATATGGCTCCATGCCAGTTAAACTATAATGCTTTTGGACTGAAACTAGAAACTCCACATTACACATATTCACAGCATTTGATAGACAGTAGATGCTAGATTTTCCTACCAATAAAATAAATAAGTAAAACCTGCAAGTATCAACTCTTAAAAAGTTTGAGGAAGTTTCACCTATACTGTCATCTCCATCCTATAAAAGCTCTGTATTTTTATTTACAAACTAATTTGCCACTATCTATCAAATAAATTGAAACCAATTGTTTGTTGGCATTTTTAGTTTGGAGATAATATGATAAATTCCCTGCTTTCAATTTCATATAGCGCTGCTGTTATGAAAGTCCTAACTACTATTTTATTTCAGTAAAAATTGGGAAATGCCAGAACATGTTAAAAAACCCAGCCAATTCAGCCACACCTGCAGCTGCACAATCAACCACAAAGGGCATCCACTGATGGGCCAGGAGGGCAAAACAGGAAACACAATGGTGTGCATGGCAGGGAGGAGCCTGCTACTGAAACACTCCACATTACTCATGGCCACAGTTTGAAGTGGTTGATGGAAAACCATGAGAGCGCAGAAGTGCCATAAAAACCATTCAAGAATCAGAAAGGTACCTTACAATGAGAGGCTCAGGGAATTCCACGTGTTTAGTTTTTCAGAGAGATTGAGAAGTGAGATGATTATAGGACATAAATACCTTCACAGGGGAAAATACCACAGGGTGGTGAGGAGGGTGCAGAGAGAACACAGTAAGATCCAGTAGCTGCAGTACGAGACCAACCATGTCCAGATTTCAGGAAACTGTAGCTTTATTTTGAAACAGTGCAAGGTCCCAAATGAATAAGGGAAATGATCCATTTCTGGATGACATTTTCAAAGCAAGATTGCATACTCTCCTAGAAGAAAAGGATTAACAAATCTTTTGCTAGGTAGGGCTTGAAATTTAAGCAACTAATGACAAAAAAAAAAGTCTTTAACTGCCTTCTGAAGAGGCAAAAGCCATGAAACAACACAATGCTGAAGAGCTGTCAGGCATCCCCTGAAAAGGATGAATGAGGATGCATTAAGGGACACACAGTATTTAAGGGAAGTGGCCTGGTGCACACATTACCTAAGGTTCAGACCAAAGTTCCAATATCCTGTTTCTGACAAAGGCCAAGAGCTGTCTGGAGAAGACATAAAAACAGGTCAAGCACACAGTTGTGTTCCTGATGTATTTAACATCATCCACCTACCTGCAACTTAGCAGATTAATGAATTTTCAGATCAATGACTTTTCCAACCCTAGTTTGTCCAAGCAATTCAATAACCACTTCATGCTGTAGTATTGTGTTCTACAGTTCACCAGTTCGTTTCAGTATTTCTGAGACTATCAACAAATAGTTGATTTTTGATTGTTTACTTCTAGTTGTATAATAAGCATTCCTTGCTCATTTTATCCATTCTACTTATGATTTTACAGGCTCCCACCATTCATTTCCTTACATGTTTTCCCAAGTCTGGTGAGCCTTGGTCTACTTAATCATTCCCCATATGGGAAATGTTTTGTTCCTCTGATTATTCTCAGCAGTCATAGATCTTTTCCAAATCTGCTATAACCTTTCCCCAGAAGAAGGGCAAGAAAGGACAACACAGAAGAATTGCTGTATCCAATAGAAAAAACTATTCTGGTGTTGTTCATCATCTGTTTTTAATGGCTTCCAGTATGCTACATGCATTTGTGACCAGCGATGAGAATTGATCAGAAGCTTCCATAGAGCAAAGTTCTCTAACTCCAAGAACTGCCTCAGTGAGGACAGTCAGTTCAGAATTTAACATATGTAAACTTGGGATTCTTTTCCTCCAGATACACTTAAGATATCACAAAATTGAATTTCACCTGCCATTACCCAGTCACCTGGTACTGAGAGAGTCTTCCCCTGAATAGCTCATTATCATCAAACAATGCACAATAATCTCTAAACAGAAAAGTATATATCACAAGTTCAAACCATGAACTTATTCTCAGTAAAATATAAATATAACAATTCTAATCAGTCCTCAGAAGATTCAGATCCTTTCCCAGCTAATGAACAAGATATAAAGACTTTGAAAGAACATGACAAATCTCACTCAGCTACCATTCAGCCCTCTCCCTAAAGCATTAGAAGAAGCAGGAAGCAGATGTAAAGTAGGAGATATCTGCAGAGGTCACACTATGTGGTTAGTTTTTAAAAGCTCACACAGGCCTCAACACTGAATAACTTCAACTCAACTACTCAAAAAATGTTAAAGCAGTTTCTGGGCAATAGCTTTTTTTTTTAACTTTTGATTTTTTTTTAAACAGACTTCTTTAGAATTTAAAGATACCTATACAGATGAATAACATGCAAAAGCATTCCCTAGGTACTACTGTATCCTGTGTGACTACATTAGAACTTAAGCAATCTAATTGCAGACAAACTCCGGGTAATCAGTCTCACTATGAACACCTGTGTACTCCTCACACCACATCAAAGGCCTCAGATTCAAGCCAAGCCTACCATGTGGCTTTATTAGAGTGGCCAAGCAACTGGGTTTTTTACAGTTGAAACTATAGTTCAAAACCTTTTACTATTTCATATGCAACATAGAGTTACAATGTTGAGAGCACAGGGTGACAGTCACCAAGGAGGTAACACCATCCTCCTCCAAAGTCTATGAAACCATACCATAACAATCCCATTGGATGAACACAGCAATGGCACAACCCAATAGGCAAGGGGAGGAACACAATCCACTGTCTAGTTCCTATCTTATTTCACTAAATCTATGCCTAACTTGCCTTTAAAATTGCCATGCAACAATACATCTGCTTAGTGTTTTATGTTCTCCTGATAACACCACTTTCTGCAAGAATTTATAATACACAAGAGTGTATCATCCTGAACTCATTTTATTCCCAAGCATTTGTGAAATTATTAACCAACTGTTCTTCCTGTGCACTGGATAAGAACAACCACTTTGGACATTTAAAGTTTTTAAAACTTCAGACTGAGTTTTTATAATGGGGTTTCTGTTTGTTTGTTTTGCTGGAGGCCCTTTTTCCTGGCACAAATTTCACTACAGTAGAATTTAAAAACATGGTTCATGCAGACATGTCTACAGTTAAATTATTTGTTGATTTAATGTTAAATTTACATTGTGTTGTTAGCAAAATAGAAGAATCTGTTCAGAGACTGTAAATTTAACAGGCTCAGTTTAAGTCACTTAGACGGAGTGGGTTCCTATTCGTCCCTAAAGCAAAAGCTTGCACAGACTGAGCATCTTTCAGTTGTCCATCCTCACGCTGCAGATGGTTATGTCTGAAAACACAGTAATTGTATTGCTGCATAGACAGTGCCATAAGTTTGAATGGCCAGGCTAAATTAGCTCAAAATCATATTTGTTACTGAAACACATTTCCGTTGAGAGACTACAAACACACTGCCGTGCTATGAAGCAACAGGTTTATGAGAGTAGAGGTGAAAGGATGTGAGGCTGCAAAGCACGAAAAATTCTATGCTGTTATTCTGACCTTCTGTACTTCATTTTCAGACCCAGACTTTGAAAAACAATCACTACAAGCCTTTGTGTGTTTTCTTATGAAATTTTTCATCCCCGTATTGCCACAGAGAGAAAAAGTTCTCTTGTTTATGTTAAGTCCTGACTTTATTAAACCTACACCATTTTCAGAGTAATAGTAAGGCTTTGAAACAATTCTAAGATATTTATCATGGGAACTAATTAATATGCAGCAGCTTTTAAATTCATCATCTGGCAAAGGGGGGAGGAGAGAAGGAGAAACTATCTCTTGTACTGAGGGAGACAATAAGTTTTCTCATAATTATTATTAATTGTGAAACCTAGAGTTGCACTAACAAGAAGTATGTTCATTAGTTGGCCTGTGATAAGTGGAGCATCAGGCCAAAAAGAAACCACAAAAATTTGCATTCATTCATACAGGGATTATTCACAATCCCTTCTCCCCCATCACCTCACTCTGGAGCAAGCTGGCTGTACGTTCCCATGAATCATGTCCATTCCCACAGCCAGCAGTGGAGTGTTCCATCTGCAGTATCTCATAAGGGATTTTTAGCAAAATCCCTCACTGACTGTTCCACAGATTCCAGTAACAGAAATACTGCAGCAAGTTTTCCACTTAAACAGCAGGGTCATATATTGTCATTAGAGAAAGAACACTGTTAAAATATGACCAATTTCAGTTCTGTGGTTTCAGATCAATATAGCAAGTCTTCAAGGAAGAAATAAGACTCCTTGAAAGACTACATTTCGTATTTGAAGACAGACGGGGATAAAAAAATAAGGAAAAAAATCAATATATGAGAGGTTGTTTTCAAGAATGTTATGAAATGTTATCATCTTACAAGCAATTTTACATGCCTTTTCTGTTACCAGCATCATTTACAGTATGCTGCTCTCCTTAGCTGATTTAATTTAACTTATTGCTGAGTAAGTGGTATTCAAGCTGCTCACAGGAAGAAGCCATGGAAGTGTCAAAGCAGGTTAAATTCTTGAAATAGCCAGTGAGCTCCTAAGGCTGACACTACTGCTTATTTAAGGAATAGAATAATAAGCATAACACATTTGTTCATACACATGTTAAACATTGAAGAGTCTTTAATAGTATGATTTTATTATGAGGTACTGCACAGAAATTATATACTGTCCCCAAAACTGTCATTAGTCTTCTCAACATATGCTCTCTCCTCTGAAATGTTAGTTTAATAAGCTTACTTGCAACTAATATAAAAAGTACCTAACTCTATACACATTTTATTTAAATGTTTACTGAACACAGTTAATTAAATAACAATCCATATGGACTAATAACTAAAAATGTTTCATTAAATCCTTTAAGCCCAACTATACAGACTCTCTCAGCACTAGAATGGTGTGCTAGTTTGAAGGTAAACCAGTAGGAGAAACGAACCAAACACAAAAGAGATTATAAGTCAAAGTTACAATTTAATAGCAATATTACAATAAATGCAATGGCACAAAGAGAAATTGGTTTTAACCCACAAACCCCAGAAGTATGACCCAGCACCCTGGGGCACAAACACAAAGGGGTTTGTTAGCCCCTGTGCTGAACCCCACATGGTTCCCCAAGTCCAAGGTAAAAGGAAGTGAAAAACCTGTTGGCACAGCTGACGGTTGCAATCTGGTGAAGAGTGGTGGTCGCAGTCTGGTTGAAAGTGGTAGTCTCCTCCTATCAAGGTTCCGGCCCTCCTCTGGATCCCACAAGTGGTTCCCTGAGCTCTTCAAATGCCCAGATTATGTACCCTCAGGTCCAGGTGGGAGCACCCAGTCCCTCCCCCAGGGTGGGGAGTTACACAATGAGTCATCTGACTCTGTGAGTCATGGGGTATTTTGGGATTGTTGATGGCCCATTAGCAGACACACCCCCTCAGGCTGGGTGTGAAGGTGCTAACGACTCCCTGGAAGGGAGTTATCACAGCTCTTATCTCACAGGTGTCTTTCACACCCAGCTCACACCCTGAGGGGTCAGGTGTGCCCTTGGCAGCTGCTGCGAATGGTCCCTTGTTCTTGGGAAATGACTAGAGGGGATAGAATACATAGCTTTGGTCACCCCCACACAGGGATAAACTGAACTAGGACAAATGGCTGCAGGAGTGCAAGGGAAAAAAATTACTCCGCATTCTGTGCGAAGTGCAATGGAACAAACGGCACAGGAAGAAGACCTGTAAACCCCTGTCTGTAGTAACTTCAGGGCAACACACATCATGAATAGACTCATGCTTAAATCTAATTACTAGTGCAGCACTTTGGGAACATGCAAGTGAGCTGTGGAAGAAATAAATGGGCAGAGCCAGCTTTAGAGAAGCCAAGGTCATATCCCCAGGAGAGGCTGCAGCTGCCTGAGCGAGCACACTGGCTCACTCAAACCTAATGCAAGCAGCTCTAACAGGGGAAGGGGCATCAGGCAGCTCTGTCAGGGGGCACAAGGATACCAATAAGTTTTCTATACATAGCAACACTCATAAAATCTGTGAAGAAATACCAAATTTAAACTTAAGTATAAATATATATAGTGGCTTTTTGTACACATACAAACCTGTAATGTCACATACCTGCCACACACCTGTGAAAAAATTGGATCAAACATATTATCATTTCTGTATAAGGGTAGTCCTTACAGATATTATAAAAATTACCAGCCATCTGAAATATGAAGACATTGTCACCAACACTCCCAAACACACACAGAAGCCAATCCACTACATCCCTGGGACTGCACGGACAGGGCAGCAGGGGCAGGAGAGTAAGGGAAGTTTTCCACACTTGGTGGCCTATGGTGACCCACACCATTAGTGCCAACCTCCCGCCATCGTGTCATCTCGTGTATTGCTGTGAATCATCAAGAGTCCCTACAGCCCCAAACTTCCCCCTGCTTCAAGTACAGACTCTTTAAAAGATGTGGGAAAATTACTCTGCTCAACAAACTCTGTTTTATTTGATTGTTATTCCATGTTACAAGGCTGCCCTTTATAGTCTGTAAAAGTTGTTCTGTTCAGTCAGTGGTTCACAAATTAACCTGTAAAATGGCAAAAAGCTCAATAAAAAATGTTCTTCATTCTAGCCTCGTAGCCAAGGCTCACAAAGCATAAAGAGGAAAATTTCCACAAAACACACAAACAGGGAATGCCATGTGTGCTTTGTTGATCCCATGGTTATCAGACCACTCAAGGCAAGAGATCTTAAATTTTCATTAGAAAATGCCACTCCAGCACTTGGCATTAGTTCTTCTTGGATGTTCATTTTTAAAAAAAAACAGAAATAACATCCCTCCTCTCCCTCACCCACCTCTAAAAAAACGCTCAAACAAACACCAAACCCAACAGCCACTCCTACACTAACACAAAGTTTAGCTCTTTAGCAACCATCAGGAAAGACAGTGTCACTGTATAGTTTTATTACAATTATTATAAAATAAAAACTATTAATCACAATACAGCCATGAGAATCATTACAATGTGTCACATATTACCATATAAAATTCTCAAGTACAAGTTGTTACACTGACATTTTCTGGTCTTAGCAATCCCTTTAGTAGAAAAAAAACCAACAAAAAACTGAACAAAACCAAAGTATTCTAAATTCACCTGAAATAAGCCTGCAGACAAAATAAGCAAACAAAACCCCCTCAAATTAAGAATACTAAGCATCTAGTAAATGCTTTAACTACTACCCTACACAAAATTTGAGTCTGGTTCTAGTTTGGAAACACAACCACTTCATTTCGTGGCACTCTGTGATGCCTCCTGAAGGTTTACAGTCACAGAATGATAACTAAGTATTCAAGTGCAATTTAGGAACTTTATTTCACATCAGGCTACTTTTTTATTCAAAAAAAAAAAAGAAGGAATCAAAGCCTAACTAATTTTTACATTTATAAGATCACTAGTGCTGTCAAGGTAGCAGTGTATAACAGATCAATAGCACTAAGATATGTAATGATTGCAATACGCTCAGTCACAGTTTGCAAAGTGACAAGTGACTTGTTTTCTAAAGAAATTGTTAGAAAAAAATAGCCACTATTACCAAGAATACCTTTGGCAACTAATTCATATGCGCTCTGACATATGCTAACAGTTTGGGGATGATACACCTCCTAAAGACTTTGCATTTGATAATTTAAGTGCCATACCTTTCAAGGAATGTTGGAATACTTGCAGCTAACTTTGACCATGCATTTAGATCAAACAGGATGCAGTGATAAACTTAAGAAAATCATTATCCTCAAATCATTACGTTCTTTCTGCCTACAAATTGCCTAAAATGAGGATTCTTTGCTCTGAAACCAAACAGAATACTCAAAACCTGTGTGAGGGTTTCCCTGGGCGAGGACACCCAGACAATCCATATGAAGATACATCAGACATGTTTCCACATGCCATGGCTTAAGATCTTCTCACCACAAAACGCCATATATTATATCCTGCAGGGAAATTATGAAGGATGCTACTGAAATTACCCACAAGGCCAGACCAGTGTGAAATCAATGCATTTCTGATCCATAAATATCACAGGGTTTTTAGCTCTTCAAACTTGTTGCAACTAAGCTTTTGACAAATGAAGGACGATCTATTTTTACAGTTTTACGTCTCTACTTAGTTAACCCTCATCAGCTGGTAAAGCTTTGAAATACCTGGTAGTTCTGCTTGACATGTATTTGTAAGGACTAGAAATTTTTTCCATAGAAAAGCCAGTTTGGGTCACTATTTAATTATGGAACCTGATACAGCAAAGGTTGAAGGATTAATAGAATTTACAGTGTTTGTAGATAAGCAATTCCATCAATGCCAGAAAACTCATCCAAATCAATCTGTGGATATCTGAGAGGATTTTCATACAGGTTTCCATGGCATAGTAGTTACCTCTAGTGCACCTACTCATGTTTACATTGACACGCACATTCTTAATATATATTAAGTAAAAGAGATGGAGGAACATTCACTGTGTTTCATGTTCCTGCTGCTACATGAATACTTAACAGATTTTGTTGGTTAAGTGTCAAGTTGTCAGACATTTAGCAGGTTTTTCATACTTAAAAGGCACATGATGTGTTATTTTTATTTCTATATTGTTTTAAGATGGTACAACAAGAGGAAGCAAGTCTAAAAAAGGTCTATTATTTTCCAACATTCATTTTGAAAACTCTAATTTCAATCCCAGTTAACATTTAAAACCTTTTCTCATAATTTCCAGCAAAACAACTATTATGCATGAAAATTTTATAGCACCAGTTTAAGAAATGTATTACATCCCATTACTTATCCCAAAACAATACGTGCTTTCAACTGCAACGTTGACACAAGATTCTACCCCCCACATATTTAAAACTTACACATAATCACCACTGCTGCACCTTAGTCATTCAGTTTCCAAGGGCTTTTTATTATGGATTAGAACAAGGCAAAAGAAACCAAACATCTTTCAATAACTTCATTCCTCCTTCACAATTTTTTTCTTTTAACTTGATGTGTGAATAATTTCTCATCTATATCTCTCTCCTAATTCTCATGTTAAGACTGCCTTGCCATCTGCACTATGCAATCACACTTAGGCAGGCACATAAAAATCAGTAGAAACAATGCTTTGGGTTGCTCCAGCAACCACAACGTTTAGAAAAATGTCCCCACAAGCATGTCAGCAAGATCATGTTTTTCAGAGTATGGTTTGGAAAGCAGACAGGAAAACCAGAAGAGGATACATTTAAATGTTTTGCTGTTTGATTTATCATTTCTTAGTGCTAAACCACCACCTCAGTTTTATGCTGGTTTTTCACATCAAAAAGGAGAGGAGGGTTTAATGGCATTTTAGAGGGTGAATAACACAGCAATAGGAATCAGAAGCAAGTACATTTTCAGAATGTGTTAAACTACAGTGAAGCCAGCCTTGAAAATTCCCCAACAGTCACTGGCTTTTTGTTGAGATCAACCAGACCACATGTGGATGGCTCACAAATGCAGAAGTTGCACTGATCCTTACATACACATTCTTTCTACTCCTCATTTACACTCTTTAGAAGTTCATCTTTAATATTTTCCTCTCTGCCTGACCATGCACTTACAAGATAAATTTGCCTTTATGCCAAATGCATTTAACATGCCTCAGGAATAACTAAGAATACTGACAAATATCCTCTACCATTTTTCTGCATTAGATGAAGTGGTGGCTGTCCCTTCCAGAAGCAAACATACACCACCTCTGCAGCTCAAAGCCAAGGCATTCAACTTAACTGAAGTCAAGGGTGTTTTAACGTCATGCTCCAAGCTCTCACCTGCTGGCAGAGGAGCTGGGCACAGCTCTGGTTGTCACCCTGACTATGGGTGAGGTGATCCCCTCCCAGCCAGGCACACTGCTGGGAGAACAACATTTCAAGCACCCTCTGCTCACTTCAACAGCTCCCCTGTTGTGTCCTGTGACTTCTCCAGCCCTCTCATACGCACCCCTATGACTGATTGCAATTTTACTTCACCAACCTCTCCAAAATCTCGCCTCAAAATGCAAAAATTTGGAGTAAGAGCAGCTCCAACTGAATTCTGTGCAGAAGCTTTTATATAACCCCAGCTGCTTTGGCCATTGAATAGTTTCAAAGATGGTTGTGCCGGACATGACAGGTTATGAACACTGCTATGTTTAAGTGTAAGCTTAGACAGGTATTTCTGGTCATTCAGCCTTTGCTTTTGGCTCAGAATGCATGTTTGTCTGCCAGGCAGTTCAAGGACTAGAATAAATACTACTAGCCCACTAGAAAGTAAGGCTTTCTGGTACTTCTCATAGCAGAAAACACCTAAACTACTGCCTGTGTATCCAACACATAGACTATAACTCCTATTTTATAAGCATAAATCAAGCAGCATGCCAGAAATTTTCTAGAGTATTTTTTACAGCTTGATCAAACACAAATATGCAGCACACTCCTGTTGAAGAGAACTTTAAACTGAAGAGGTCCTGCAAAAACACTGGAGCAAGTGTTGTCTTCACCCATACAGACAGCAGTGGCAAAATTAGCACATTAGGATTAACAACGTATAGAGCAAAGGGAGGGAAGCCCAGATAAAAGTAGAAAGATATTAAAAATGAAAAATATTCCAATTTCTACTTAATGCTAATCCTCCAAAAGGTTGGGTTTGTGACAAGAACAGCCTTCAAAAAGTAAATATACACCTACTCTTGAAATGCTATCTTTCTAGGTGAGATGGAATTCAAAAAAGATACTCAGTCCAATCCCACTTCCCATGCTTTGAAGTTATCAAATTGGACAGCAAGATCTAATCACTTCATTGTAAACTATTTATTAGGCTCTTATCTTCAAAAGCTTGCTTTGTTGGCAGCATCACCAGAGTTAATACAAAATAGTTAATCTGCCTCAAAACCTATTCAAACAGACTAAATTATTCTCAGATAAGGGGGAAGGCTTTGTAAGGGTCTTTTTGGTTGAAAACAAAAAAAGAGGAGCAAACTACAAGACATATTCGTGCTACGGTCATCTCAGTTCATAGGATAATGTAGCAAAAATAGTACGCAATTATAGGTATTTTTCCAAGAAAATATCTCTTCACACTTTCAGGAGTGCACACTGCAAAAGGGTTACTGACAACTGAGATGCTGGAAAATCTTGGCTCCCAAGTTGTCACTGAGAGTGCAGCTGAAATAGGATTCTACCTCTGAAATGCTTCATTCAACACTACGGCACAAAAATCTGATTGGTTTCAAAAAACTCAGATCCTCGTGCAAGGTATTTTGTGTGCCTGGTGCACAATCCCATCCTCAGAAAGCGAATATGCACTTGGGACAGAGCGCTCTGGGCAGCAGGACACGGTGAGTGTTCCTGTCCTTCAGCCTGGGAATGCGCCCTGGGAGACGCCGCTTTGAGCAGACAATGAAAGGCCATGGCTGCACTTGGGTTTTCATAGAAATTAATTCCCATTTCTTGAAAGAATAAAAACTTTTAAATTAGATCTTCCAAAACCGTACGTTTTCCTCAATTTACATCTGTCATTCAAATGCTAAAGGAGCCAAAATCTTATACTGCTTTGCTTTGTTATGGAGACAATTTTTCATCTATTTAATGTGTTAAAATAAGATTCTATCATCCTCATTTCTATTTTTTGACTTTTACTCTACATTTGTAAATCCCTCTTAGAATTAGAGAAATCCTTTGTTCAGAACAATCAAAATAAACTCCAATACAGTCAATTGTTGATTGTTTCGTATATTAAAATCCCTTGCAAATGCCATGTTTTGCAAAAAGAGACTTTTACACTTCCAAAGCCCTCCACAGAATCCATGCAAACAAATGTAAATATTTTTTTTAAATATAGATATGTTATTTATGCAATTGTTTTGAATATGTTCAACAACAATATATCCAGAAAAAGGATAATAGAAATATTGAAAATGGAAAGATACATGGGGGAAACATTCAAGAGGAGAAAAAAATAATTAAATTAGCTGGATTTCCCTCTCCACTTTGCAGAGAGTGAGATGCACATGCATAATCTCTGCTCAGCTCATACCTCCAAGTTCCTTCATGTTCCCAACAGCCTTTTTGCACCTTTTTTCAAAGTGAAATGAAATGCTACTGCCTTTCAATCTGTTGTCCAAGACAAGGGTGAGGAATACAGACATAGATAATATTTATATTTCATAGGATCACATGCATCATAAATTTATACACTCCATACTCTCACCTGCCTATGTATTTTTTATACATATCAAAAAAAAGAAAAACACAAGATCATCATCTGAGAGAAAAGCCACTACAGAAGTAAAAGGAGAATATATGCATTTTAAATTAAGGAACCTAAGAACCCATCCCTACACTCTTTACAGTTTTACAGCAATTATGCAAAAGGTTTGCATAAACACTTCAAAATCATCAAAAGCTGTTTTATCAAAACAGCACTTAAGTTTTACATATGTTTCAACACAAATTAGTATTCAGAATTAGACAGCAAGTTGATGAAAAAAAGGATGTCAGCTGTCATTTTAAACTCTAACCAGGTAGAGAAAATGGACATGAAGAAGGAAGACAAAGACTGGGCCAAAGTGATGTTTTCTTTCCAAATACTTTTTAAAATTTAATTATCTTATTAATTCTTTCACTGCCCTAGACTCCTAGCTACTCATGATGAATTTTATCACTACCAGAAAGCTTGAATAATAATCATTATAGTAGAAATGTTATTGGAATCATGATGACACAAGAATACTGCAAAGTAAGGACAACAATAATAAACTCAATACTAGAAACAATAAAAAGACATGTGGATGTAGTTGGGTTTCCTGCAGACACATTTGCAAACAATACCTCTATGGTAAAAATATGCCTTTAATTTATATAAAGTTGAACTATAGCAATTAATTAATTCCTTGGTAACACACAGACACTCATTATCAAGCCAGTTCCTGATACCCAAGGGCACATCCTGCAATAATACCGATGTCCTGATAGTCAGCATATCCCTGACACAAAACCATACAAATCTGTGCAACATGAAAGCTTCCACAAGCATCAAGACTTGATATCTTTAGTGAAGTGCCTGGGCATATCAATTAAAATCAGCACTAGCAGTTATTTTAATACAGGCAATTACTGATAGGAATGTCAAACGGAGGGACTTGAGTTCTCCAAAACTTAAAAGGTCAAGTGGCGAGGAACCAGCTGAGCCAATTCCAGGAATTGATTTTCTCTCCTAAGTGAGTGGAGACTTCTCTGAATGCCACTGTTCTCCAGATGCTGGGCTTTCAACACAACAGCTTCTCAAGGCCACAGGTTTTTAGGGCATTGGCAAATCCAACAGAACTGCTGGACTTGAGCGCCACACGGAGCTAAGGGTTTGATAAAGATCCTGCCTGTCTCCCATCAGACAGAGAGTAGGACAGGCTGCAGCTAAAACTCTGTACATATTTATGAAAGCCAGCAGGCCAAATTTCAGATGCCTCTCTCCACACTGCAGCCCTTTTGGTCAGCCTTTTATCTTTTATTTCCAGTTGAAAAAGTAAAGCAAATCCACGTACTAGTTCAGCTATTTTTCTACAGCGTGGAACTTCCATTATGCCTGCCAGGCTAGTATTTCAGATACATAAACAGATTTCAAGTAAAGCACTTACCACTATTTTAATACTGCTTTGACAAGGTTTAAATACACTTCAGATAAGTGACAAAAACTACAGATTGCACACAGTTACACAAAAAGGCTGTCTTTTGATCCATTGAAGTGATAATACATGGAGGATTCCATATGCAAAAGCCATCTAATTCCAAACGAGGAGCAAGAATTTGAGGGAAGGCACTCAGAAGAGTGGTCTGGCCAGGATAAGTCTAGCAGTGAGTGACTCATGGTTGCCAGTCAGTAGATATGGAAATTACTTGTTCATGAACTGCTCAAATGTCCCTAACTTCAACAGCCAGGGGCAATATAAAGCTGTGCAAAAAAAAAAATCCAGTTGCAATAATGTCAACTTCCTGAAATAAGGGAAAAAAATTCATACCATTTATTTCACTTCCTATGTACACAGAATCAAGAATGGCTTGGGCTGGAAGGGACTCTCAAGACCATCCAGTTCCAACCCCACTGCCATGGGCAGGGGCACCTTCAACTAGATGAGGTTGCTCAAAGCCCCGTCCAGCCTGGCCTTGAACACATCCCGGGATGAGACATCCACAACTTCCCTGGACAACAATGACAAACTGGAAAGCAAAGATCTCTTATGGTAACTCTGAAGTTTAAGTAGTTTAACAAGGTTTATTTTGGACAGGTTTTTTAATATTTATAGATTTTATGTGTTTATATGCGTAAGTACATACACATACATATATAAAATGCACAACCAGTCAATTTTAATGTAGTGCAGTATTTGCAAGTCTCTGGTTTCGCTGTCCTTTAAACCAGTTCCTTTGATAATGACCAGTGAGAAGAAAAAAGAAAAAGACAGGAACTTCCAGTCATTGGATTTCAGAGGAGCAGACATGAAAATGTTACTTACTTACTTTCACCATGCTCAGAAGTAGAAAGTAAACAAGGAAAAGAAAGTGAGCATTGGCATGGCATTATACCATAATGCCACTGTTTTAGTTCCTTTATCATAGAGTAAATAAAGGCATCAAACGCAGCTTTTCCTGACTTCCAGTAGTGCTGGAAAATCATTTCCACTTTTCCTTTTAGACTGCTAAACACAATACTAACACCTGCCAGGTGTTTCACTATTGAAAGAACTCAATCTCCCTTCCTATGCAGAAAGACAACGATATGGAAGAACAGTTTGTAGAACTCCTTGCACACTTTCTGCTGAGGTTCTCAGCCCTGCACTAATACTCCACCTCACAGTTAGTTATCAGTACCAATTCTGTAACATTGCATCAATTCCCAGTGAAGAAGAGCATGGCACTCACATTTCTTTGGCTGACCAAAAAAGCTTTTCTGTTCTAAACAGGAGATTGTAAAAGTTGCTCTTTTCCAGGATTTCCCTGGAGGATGGTATTGCAATTCTATGCACTCTCCAACTTACATTTTTGTGTTACAAAGTAACAGACGTACTGGCCCAAACCTCCTTTTTCGATGGAGAATCTGGAAAGACAGAGTAGCTTCCCTGGTGATTCCCTCATCCACCACTGCCCATGGCTGGAGGGACTGGAGGCACTCGCTTTATCTGATTTCTCAAGTCCATTTCATCTCTCAGAACTGCCCTCAATATTATCTAACAAAAATACCCCCATGCCAGATGACTCTTTAGCACAGCATCAGCTATTAGAAGTGAAGGCACAGCTCTCACATCCCCAGTTCTCAAAGCTATTTCACTAAAAGCATGAGGCCTGAAAACTCGGTACAAAAATACTAAAGCTTCTCATGTGCATCCTTTCAGAGGAGGAATGAAAATTAAAAGGTTATGCCTCTTATTTCCACTGTTAGAACCAGCTGTTGAGGTACCAGTGAAAGGGGTAAGATCAAGTCACAGAGGTGTGTGCTTGGGAAGGTGCAGAGTTCTGCAAAAGTCAAAATTCAGACATTACCAATTTCACAGAAAATACAACAGCAGCAGCTGCAACATTTATTCTCCAAGAAGTTAAAAATAAATATAAAAACACAAACAGCGATATAATAATTTTTTAAAAAAATATACAATTGCTCTATATCACACTTTTCCATGGGAATTACAAGTGTAGTATGGGAGCACTTTATTCTGAAACTGGAACAACTGGAGGCGTGATGAAGGGAAATGGTAAAGAAGAAACAAATGAAAAAGTATCATAGAACCAGCTGGACAAAGTGGAAGAAAGTTCCACTGGCTGGACACATATTGAGGAATCAGCATTACAACTCCTATTTCAGGAAACCCAGTATACAATAAAACACCTTCTGGAAGAGTGCCTTGGGCTACTCAGCAGCAAATAACTACTACTGGTTAAGAGGGAGACATTTCAAAGGAATGCTAGGAAATCATTTGCATAGCTGTGTGTGGCCAGAACTGCCAAAAATCCTCTTTATAAATGAAGTTCAATTATAAATAACAATATACTAAGGAACCATGCATGCCATATTACAAAGGACAATTTAGGACGTCTTCTGAGGGATCTTCCAAACATGCAACTGGCAGGCCTACTGACAGGAGATTCTTTTATTTCTAAGTGAAGGAAACATGAGATGCCTATCATTTCAACATTCCCAAAAACCAGAAAATCTTGTATTTCTATAAAGCAGGAGATTTAATCACTGGGAAGTTAAATCCTTTAACTTCAAAGTAACAGTGTTTATTAGGAACTTGCACAGTGCTTAGAAAGACACTACCCCAGCAAGGCACTAAGAAACTACCTTAAAAATGTTTAAAATCTAGCAATCAATCATTACTTAATTTTTTGCCCCTGGGACTAGGAAAAGGGCCTTAGCCTTTCAAATTATTTATGCATTTTTAAACAATAAAAAAAAAGAAAAAGTAAAACACTAAGAATTTCTTTCAAATCACAGAATTCTGTATGCTGAATTCAAGGTGCTCAATTAAGCAGACATGGGCCGTAAGTTTGTTTATCACTCAGCAGAAGAAATACTCCCACACTACAGCTCATCATGATCTGAAGCAGGTTCAATCCTTGCTTTCCCTATTATGGTATATTATGTTTCTCAGATACAGACTGTTTCCAAAATGCAGTTTGCAAGGATCACTAAACTGCTCCACAACAGCTTTATTACTTCACTTACACCCTGCCAAGGAGCAATCCTTCCCCATCTCCCTCTCCTGTCCTCAACTTCTCTGATCAGTTCCATAGACTGCAATCATTGAATGAGGCACTGCCTTCTCCCACTACTCTGGTCAAACTTGAAGTGCTTCTAGTACTTGCTGTTGTAGAATACAATTATTATTTTACCAGAAGAACTACAACACATACAAACTTCCCTCTTCCTTCTCCCTGCCAATAAATCACAAAACTTTGGGGATGGAAGAGAAGATAGGGATGGATTGCTTCCAGCTAGATAATTTGTAGATCCAGCTCACCACAAATACGGTATCAGGGCAGGACAAGGCATGTTTAGCACTAAGGCAGTTCATACCAAAGGCCAAGCTGCACCCACTGGGCTTTCTAAAACCAAAAGGGACAGTCAGACATTATTTCTGTTCCAAGAATGACAGTGAAACCTCAACATTTGACTTCCATGGGCAATATTCTCTATTAGGGCTGTGCATTCCTAGAGATAATGGGAAGGTGCCTACACCAGGCTTAAACAAAAAATGAAGTTTTCACTGGCAACTAGGGCCAGCTTAGTCTGGAGAGAATGCTAATTTAGCTGCCCTTACATGTAAACTTGAAAATAATATGAAAGATTAATAGTTGTATGTAACAGCTCACCAAAAAACGTACTTCAAACTGTTATCACTGGGGTCTGCTTCTGACCTCACCACTACAGGCTATTTAAAAAGAGCTGCAAAGAAGTTACTATGAATATTTTATTTTTCTTTTCTTTTTTTTTTAATTACAGAGTTGTCTTTCATATGAAGAAGGCCATAGGTTTTAAAAATACCTTTTTCAGTTATATTGGGATCGTCATAATCTCATCACAGAGACACAAAGCAGCAGCACTTGTGATGGTCATTTACTGCTATGTCCTATAGTTCTCAACTTAAAAAAGAAAAGTTTGCCAGGGTGATTGAGTTTTATCTACATAAAGGAAAAGAGTTTCCCATTCTTTTTTCACACAGAAACATGCTCTGATTTCACATTATGGGCAAGATATTTAAAGTTGTTGAAGTGAAATTAAGCTCCTCAGCTGTTCAGTACAGAATCTGGAGTCGCTCATATGTGAAGAAATTGGACAAAGCCCTTTCTGTCAGAAAGTACGGCTGAATATTATTAGAACTGCTGATAAGACTGCACAATTATTTTATTTGCTATCGAATCTGAAGTCATTTGGTTCTCCTAATCAATGTCTTACTCTTACAAGTACTTTCCAACATGACAGTTTATCATATGATAGATCAATTCAAACACTGGCATAGCCCAAAACCCAGAACCCAAATGACATGCAAGGATACTTCTGACATAAAGCGCCCACTGAAACACGACTGAAAGACCGAAAGAGTCACTTTGTCCTTGCCATGAAATCACAGCATCGCTGCCTCTAGACACCCTTCACCCCTCCCATCTTTTAGGGGGCAGGGAGAAAGATTGGTTTTCTCCAGATCAATGTCATTACTTGGCCTAAAGCATTTGAATTCCATTCTCCATATTACAGCTCAGTAGAAATATTACCAACCACGATGGCAGAAAAATAGCCGTGATGAAACCTTAACATTTACCAGTCATAAAATACATACCAAACACGTAAAAAGGGAGACATGCAGACAGCCAGAAGCGTTTTAACAAAGCATGCTCTCAGAATAAAAAAAAAGAACCCAAGTTCAAAGTTGCTGCAGAAAGCCCTTTTTCTCCTCCTTCTGCAGGTTTTAGAGAATCATTAGTAAGTTGCTCACAAATCTTTCCTTCTTACTTTTAATAAACTTCACAATACTTTTCCTGTCTCCTTAAGAAATAAATTCAGCAAAAGATAGCAATGAGATTGTTGTCCCAAAGCAGTATAAGCTGTCTGAGTATTTTAATCCTCTAAATATGTAACTTAAACATGCCCATTACACAAATATTGAGGAGGAAGGGGAAGTTTTACCAGCAAAATTCTTTATTCTCACATGCATTACACTATTCTTTTCATGCCAGGAGGCAGCTTTCCCTAAAGCAACACACAGTCAGCAACGGAGGCATTGAAGCCAGAGGTACCAAACACTTTAAAGCAGATGGATTCAAAATTCCACTGAACCTTGAGCACTGTGTTAACACCTGTTTGAATTATCTTCCAATTTCATTCATTTTCTTCTCCAAATATTTGTTTACAGTTATTAAGACCCTGCAAAAATTATGCCTTGATTATAAATGATATAAACTTTCAGTTGAAAAATATGCAGAGTAAGGGCATCCCTCACCTCCACAGTCAACCCCTGCAGTTTCCAGGGTCCTAATGTCTAATATCCAGATCAGAGAGAGCGAAGTGGAAACGAAAAGCTCTGAAGGAAAATCCCAGTGGCATTCATACAGCTCGACATTAAGTTATGCTGACTCTGGCTCTGTTGAAAGCTCATTGTTAAACTTTCCATGTCACTCTAAGTTCAGTTCTAGTTTTAACACCAGAAGGAACATGATGTGCACTTTTCTTCCTGGAGTCTTAATGTGTTCATAGTCTATGTATCTTAGTACAGTCAAATAACATGAGAAGTAATCAACAATGTCTGCAAACCAGCCCCTGCTCCTGTACACACCAGTCTCAGTGCTCTGTTTTTACAACTCCTAGGCACCACAAACCCGGTTCAGAGTGGTGATTTTTCACATTCTTGAGGCCCCAAATTAAGTAATGTAAAATCTTTACAAGTTCTGCAGCCTTATGTACAACAGGCAAAGTCCTAAAATTTTACCTGCCAGGTAGGCATTACTCTAAAAACATATTTTTAAGACAGGAAAAGAAAAATAAATCTTCCACAGGAGGTTTCAAGTTCACCACTATTCTGTTTAACTATAGCTCAGTCACAGTCTAGGACACCACTAACTACACCCAGTACCCGCAGAAAACTGCATCCTACATCCAACGAGAGTAAAATAAATTACCCATTTGTCATTAGGCGCAATGTCTTTAGCTTCCCGGGTTTTTTACCCCGTGCTTTCCATTACAATGCCAAGCGTTAGTAAAACATCTTAAGTAAAAATCCGAAGATGACAATTGGCTGCAGCAGCAGCAGCACTGGATGGTTTCGGCCCCACGGCGGCTCCCCCGTCCCTTCCCGGTGCTGTCAGGAGGCACTCGAGGCCGCTGCTCCCCGCGCTCCGAGCGCCGCTGGGGCTCCAGCACCCCCATTTACACACACACTACCGGGATATTTACCCTCCCAGCACCGACCTCTGACAGCTCTCCCGGTCTCCCAGCGCACACACGCACTGGAGGCCGAGGCTGCCGCGGGCACAGCGGGTTCCGCAGAGTGCCGGGGCCGTGCCGGCCGGGCTGCCCCGGCTCCCCCGACTCCCTGACCTGCCCGGGCCGCGCCCGCCGCCGCTCACCCAGCTTGCCGCGGGACTCCTCCAGCTTCTGGATCTGGTTCTCCAGGAACAGCACGGCCACCCCGAACACCAGCACCGCCAGCAGCTGCAACTTGGGCGGCAGCATAATCCTGAGCAGCCCCATGAGCAGCAGCAGCAGCGCCGCCCGCCCGGGATCACGACATAACGGGGGACCCGGCCCGCGGGGCCGGCGGGAGCCGCAGGGACGGCGCGGGCGAGGAGGGACGTAGGGAGCGCGGTGGGGGTGGCGGCTAGGGCCCGGCGGCCGCTCTCACATCGCCGCACACGCCGCACACGCCGCACACGCCGCACACACCGCACACGCCGCGCACACGCCGCCCGCTCAGCTCAGCCCGGC
>VWZD01009286.1:358940-408316 GCA_013396695.1 Sakesphorus luctuosus | reverse complement strand
GCACCACGGCGCTCGGGAAAACCATATCGCTATTGGTCAGACTGGCTGTCAGTCACCGGGACTAAGGGCCGATGGGCCGGATGGCAGCAACTCCCCAGAAAGAGGAAAGGGCCTTATTCAGGGTTGTGTCGGCGATGCCCGACCAGGGCTGGGGAGTGGCAGCTCCTCTTTCCTGGCTGCGGAGCACCGCTCTGCACACATCCTTTCTCTGGCATTCCAGATGTTCTGGGTCATGCGTTGCTGCCCGCGGTGCCGGGGGTTGGAAGCACGGCTGTGCTCTGCCGCACAGGCAGCGCGCGGGGCAGCCACGCCGGGAGGGGTCCTCGCGGGCACGGGCAGGGCCGTAGCGGGTCCGAGATGGCGGCGGCGGCGGCGGCGCTGCTGTGGGCGCTGGGGCGGCTCTGGCTCTGGTGGCTCCTGGGGCTGCACGCGGTGAGAGCCGCGTCCGGCGCGTTCGCGCTCGGGGCTGAGCGCGGCTGCGGTTCCTGAGAGAGGTGGAGAGAGTAGCGGGTGCGAGGTTGGGGCGGGGCGCAGTGCGACGTGTCACGGTGTGGGCAGCGGCCGCTCTGCCGCCCCCTCTTTCTCTGTCTCTGCTTCTCTTCCTAGAACTATTTGTATCCATACTGCGGTTGCTTTAATATATTAAATGGCCTGGTGTGAAAGCAAAGCAATAATGTAACGTTTATTTGTAGTCAGAGCTTTGAAGGAGAAAATGCTGCTGAAAGAAGGTGCGTCACTGGCCAAGCAGTTGAAATTATCTTATTCTGATGACAGTTCTGCTTCTGAAGTGTGAGGGTTCTCTTCTAATCCTAATTATTGACATTTATTGTGATTAGTACTCTTACTGTTTAAGGATAGTATGATAGTTAAGGTACTAAAAATTGGCCAAAATTAATGAGAGAGAACTTCTTCCTTCTGTTTATTTTTTTCCTTCCCCTCCCTATGGTTTTATTCTCAAACTGTTTTGAGCTTGTTGTGCAACCAAAACTTCTTCACTGAGAAATTCTCTTGTAGTGGAGTCTTTACTTACTTTCATACACTGTTTGGGTTTTGGATGGTTCCCTCCACACCTTCCCCCAAAAAACAAAACCCCAAAATTGGCCTTATGTTTGCAGGTACCTTAGGGGTCTGCTGGGGAAAGATGTGAGGAGTGAGGCCGGTTGAAGCAAAGTGACAATGCAGTAACACCATTTTTGCTCAAAGCTGAACAGATCCCAAAGTGAGGAAAAGATGAAAGCATAAAAGGGGTGAAGGGCAAACAGCAAGGTGCAAGGAAACTGCTTTAGGTACTACCACGATTAATTTAATAAGCAAACAGTAATTAAAACGTATCTTTGGCAGTGTTTGTAATCTTTCTTGGTTTTTTTTATACCATTGTTATATTTCTTACTGCCAGTATCCTTCAGAAAGGATAAATATTAGATTATTCCAGTAGAACAGGGTCCCATTTTTGCTTGCCTGCTGTCATACAGAGAAATTACTTAATCAGTGTCTTGTAGGAAGAAAAAAAAATCTTCCTGACAGAATAGAGATTTGAAAATAGTTTTTCATGTATTTTACTTTTCATGCTTTAACTTGTTTTTATAGCAGATACAGAGAAACATAATAATGAGGGACCCAGTGTGCATTTTCCTGTCTGTCACGTCAGTGCCACGTCTGTCCTTCCGCTGGGGGTTGGCCACTTCAGGGCAGGGAATGGGCTTTGTCTCTGCCTTACTTGGATATGCTATAGATGATATGCAATCCATGTACAGATCAGGTGATGTGTGAATGTGAAGAGAATGTGAATTTGCTGAATGGCAAACTTAGTTTTTATTCTGTGCTTTTCTGTTTGGCCCAGCATAATTCTCCGGACCCTGGACCCATTACCAGCCGGTCCAGTTTGGTGGTGTCACCTCGCTCATCTGCCAACAGTGCTGCTCATTGGTTTGGTGCTTTGGATGGGGCAGGTTTTGCCTGTCGTCTTTCACCCAGACTGGGGAGCAGCTGAGAAAACTGCTTCCTTTATCTCCCTTCTTAATTTCCTCTCTCCCTTTTCCACCTCTAAAGCAAGCAGCTGGAAAGGAAGGTGTTAAGGTAGGGTGTGAGAAATCCCTGTGTAGGCACGTGGGAATGTGTATTTGCTGCAAGAAGGACATTGAGATGCTGGAGCAAGTCCAGAGAAGGGTAACAGAGCTGGTGAAGGGTGTAGAGCACAAGTGTTATGAGGAGCAGCTGAGGGAGCTGGAGGGGCTGAGCCTGGAGAAGAGGAGCTCAGTGGGGCCCTCTTTGCTCTCTACAATTACCTGAAAGGAGATTGTACTGAGGTGGGGCCGGTCTCTTCACCCAGGTAACAAGGGGACAGGGTGAGAGAAAGTGGCCTCAGGTTGCACCAGAGGAGGTTTAGATTGGAAATTATCAATAATGTCTTCACTGAAAGACTGGTCAGGTATTGGAATGGGCTGCCCAGGGAAATGGTGGAAGTGGTCAGAAGGTGTGTGGATGTGGTGCTTGGGATGTGCTTTGGTGGTGGACACGGTGGTGCTGCGTTATGGCTGAACTCAATCATGACCTTAGAGGTCTTTTCCAGCCGTAATGATTCCATGAAAACAAACCCCAAATGTCATTTAAGTGCTGTGACAGTTGGTTAAATTGGTTTTGCTGCCCATAAAAAGCAGAATTGGTGTTTTATATAGAAGCCATGGAATTGCTTTGCCTAGTTTAATGTATTACTAAAAATCAGAATTGCAGTGTTTTATCTACACTTCCACTTGTAGTATGTGACAATCCTGCCTGTGTGCCTTGTTGAACAGTTGGGTCTGTTTCATCACTCCCTGGTTATGTTTTTCCCAAGCTTAGCTGTTACTTTACAAGTGGTTTTTTCTGTGTTTTGGAAGACCAGACTTTGGAAAGCTGTAGCCATGTCCATTTCAGCTGATTCATTAGGTCTGGATTTTTGTCTTGTCTTGTAAATGGGAAACCAGTATCAGAAGTGTATATAAATTACTTTTGGCAGGTCTGACACTTCAAAGTGTACATGTGAGTGTTTGGAATTCACTGTTAAAGACTATTCCAAAACAGGGTGGTCATTTGAACCTGTGGGCTGGTCATTGGGCATTACTGTAAAACAGTTTCGATACTTATTCTTTCTAATCATTAAAGCATTTCAAGTCTTCTTTTAAAAAAATTAGTTTAATACTAACGTGTAACATTGTACTGATTTTCAGGTAAGTGTGTATGGAGCACAGTTGTCATCAGAGGCCTGCAGAGAGCTGGGCTTCTCCAGTAACTTGCTGTGCAGTTCCTGCAATCTGCTTGGACAGTTCAACCTGAATCAGTTGGATCCATTCTGCAGGGAGTGCTGCCAAGAGGAAGCTCAGTTGGAAACTAGAAGGGTGAGTCTTGGACCAAACCCTTTGTGGAATAATTTAATGTGTTAAGTTATGTTCATGAAACTTTTCATTTTAAAAATTTATGAGACTCTGCATTATAATTTGAAGAGGAAAATGCAACATTTATTGATAACTCCATATACATATATATGATTTGCAGACCTGCCATACTGCTCTGAAATACTGTCCTGGTATGAACAGAGGGATCTTTGGCAGCCCATCTCTGGTGTGAAGTGACCACATTTGCAAATTGTGTCCTGCTTCTTTGAAGGGGAAGGTGTATGGGATTTGCAGAGGGCAAAAGAGGGGATAAGGAGACTGATGTTACTGACCAGGGCTCTTGCTTGGTCACTGACCTGTAGTGTGATGGCCAGGGCAGTTCAGCTCAGCCCAAGAAACAAAAGGCTGGTGCAGCTGCCAGGGCAGCTCCTCAAGTGGCACAAACCTGACAGTAGCAGAACTGCCCAGCTCCATTCTGCAGCCCAGAGAACAGCTGGATATCTGGGGAATGGTCTTGCTCAGAGCCCACACTGTGCTTCAGTCAGTTAAGCAAAGATGAAACCTTTCCTTTATCTGTAGTAAATAAATACCTGTGTTTCTTAAGGAATGTCATCAAGGAAGAATTTTTTGAGTTCTTGGAAAAAATACATGTTTTCTAATATGTGGAATTTAAGAGTGCTCTCAAATATATTGAGGGCAAACATCAGGAGAGGAGATATTTCAAGAAGAGATGCTGAAATTATTTTTAATGGCTAGGAAATAGTGAAGTAACTGAGAACATGAAATTAATGAGAAAATCTAGCAGGTTTCTTCCATCAGATAAATTCAGCATAATATTTAAAAAAAGATTTCATAAAATCACTGTTTACAGTGCTAGGTACACTGTATTTAATATCAAGAAGCAAGTGTTTGAGATTTTCAGAGAATTAATAATTAGTAGGTTCTTGAGAGACATTAAGGTGTAAATTGTTCTGGTTTATGTATTGACAAAGTAATAATACAATCTGTATGGGATTAGATATCTAAGGCTTTTTCTTTGCTAGATACATGATCCTTATTAAGGAAAGTTTGTCCCTGGAGAATATATCTATAAGTATGTACATATTTGTACGTACACAAAAACTGAAGTTTCAGAGTAAAATCTAACAAAATGTGCTAATAGGGAATGGCAGAGCAGGAAAGGGTCTCCAGCTGAGCTGTGCTCAGTAACAGTTGTGGTGGCAGCAGCAAGGCTTCCTGTCACCGTGGGAGGAACAGACGCTTTTATTTGTTCAGGTAATATTCTTACAGTTTTGCTTTTGTGCAGAATGCTGCCTTTTGCTCTAGTTTTCTCCTTTCTTTCTAATGAAAGTTTAATAGTGAAGAGTAAATGGATGTCGAAAGTCTTGAAGGGTTTTTTTTCATACCCTCTTGCTTGTAGAACTTTTAATCTTACTCTGAAAACCCAAGTCTCCATGTAAGATGTTTGACTTGCTGATTTGCAGCCTTGTGTGTTGCCAAGTTCAGAGCAGGGGTGGTCTGGGTTTTGCTCATGCTGTGACCATGAGCTTGAACATCCTCAGAGTGTGTGAGTCTCTTTCTTCCTGAGCCAGGATTGCGGTACATGACAGAGTTTGTTTGCTGTATCAGCAAATGTGTCTTCCCATGATGTGGCACAGCATGTTCATAGTCTGTGCTACAAACAGACTTGCAAACTCTAAGAATTCCAGGGCTGGCCTCAGGATTCAAATCTAATTCCCTTTGCAAGTATGTGGCAAACACTAGAAACAGGGAACGCAAGAGTTAATTTATTGCATGACTTGTGCCTGAGTTCTAAATGAGAATTTAAAGTTTAAGGAGATAGCACATCTATCTGAGAATTTTTATGTAATTGCCACTTTTCACAAATGATCTGTGAAATATCCTCAGGGCTAAAAATACTTTGTGCTGCATAATGTCAGTGCAACCTCAAACGAGATGTTTACAGATTTGAACTGTTTCATAGCCTTGAAAAATGTTTATTAATCCTCGTTTTGTTATTGGTCCAGTAGTTTGTGAATTGACATTGTGGAAAATAGCTGTGAGGTGCTCATATTACACTGACTTTGTCCTGCTCCAAACTTCTGCTGACACCTGTCCAGTGAAATATTTTAATTGCTTCAGAATTGGACTGTGGGTAAAATAGAAACATGTTTTGGTTATTTCCTCCTCCTCTGGAGATTTTGTATGCAGTTTCACACCAATTCAGAAGCTGGCTTAAACAGTATTGCCTTAGACAGCTGCAAGTTTTAAGCCTCAGTCTGTCAGATGCAGAGCTCTGCTGGGGTGTAAAACGGGGAGGGATGAAATGGAGGTGAAGCAAACTGTGCGTGAAATTGTAGTAGCAGGAGAGATTGTCCATATTTTGCAGTAGCTGAAAATAGCTGCACTCCATCTGCAGCTTCACTCAGTCTGTGGGATCACTTCAGACACAGCTATAAGCATATTCCATTAATTGTCTATTATAATCTTAGACTTATCAATATATGCGTGTCAAAATCCAAATTGATTTTCAGAATCAGCTCTGTGATAAAATTTGCAATACATTAAATTTCACAGTTGCACCCTGCAGGATTGCTACAACCCATGAAAGTTATCAATAAGTCTAAATGGAGGTTTGAAATACATTTTTGTTCACTAAGGTGTGTTGAATCTCAGCATTTTAAATTTCTAATGTCAAGTATTTGTCATGTTGTAATGTTATGGTGTTTGGTGACTTAGAAAACATGACATCAGGTGTGAGCAAAAAAAAAGGCAAAAAAGTCATGAAAATGGATGGTTCAGGTGGCAGGTTGTGATGGGTAACATCACACGTGTCTGTGGTACACTATTTCTACATAATATATGATTCTACTGTGAAACAAGGCAAACAGTGATACAGAACTCTATATGCATATTCTAAAGTTCCATGGAGATGGGTAATAGCTGCTCCACTCCACAAATGTAAGCAAAAAGTCTACAATCCTGAGATTTTTAGCAATTTTCTTGCCTGTGTTCAGGTTAATCAAAGTATGCTAAACTGTCAAAGCATGGATTAATATCTTAGCATGCATTGCTAGGATAATGAGAAGTTTAGGATTCTTTTTCACAAAATTTGTAATAGATGTAATAATACAAAGTACTAAAATATTTCAGAAACTTGAAATGCGTTTTTGTATTCTAAGAGGAGAGATTTGCACCTTGATGTTCTTCTCACACCACTAAATACAAAAGTTTCCTTTCAAACTTGATGCAAGGCTATGGACATAACCCCATTAGACAAACAGAGTGGGTGAGATGTAGGAATAGTGGTGTTTTAGGGACTTTAAGTATTGTGTTTTCTCAACATCTTGAAAAATGCTGAAAAGGGAGAACCACCTGGGGAGAAAATCCCAAGAATGCCGACTAAAACACTCTGGAAAATGGGGGAAATGTGAGAGCAGAGCAGCAGAACGTTTGCTCAATTTTTGCTACACGTTTCCGGCCCTCTGGGTACAGTGCCTGCCCTGCAGGTGGATTGATCAGGTGTGGCCCAGGCGTGTTCGCACAGCTGGTCCCAGGGTCACACTGTAACCAGGGCTGCAACACAGCTGGTCCCAGGGTCACACTGTAACCAGGGCTGCAACACAGCTGGTCCCAGGGTCACACTGTAACCAGGGCTGCACTTCATCGGGCACTTGGGCATTGCTGCGGGAAGATGTTTCCACTGCATCGAGCCTTCTTTTCCTTCAAAGTCCTTCCCACTTGAAACTATGGGAAGTCATTTTGAGGCACGAACAATTTGGTTGGTTTCAATGCTGCAAAACCACAGAACTTGTACTCTGTTGAAAGCAAAGCCTGACTCTGAACTCCTCCTTCCAGGTTCATCACCTGTTTCTGCATAGTATCACACAATTTGGGAGGCTTTGTGGTGAGGGATGATACACAAAAGAGGACTGCATTAAACCTATTTAGCCTATGTAATAAGTAGCTGCAGATGTTCATCTTGGTCTGTTCTGAGTCAAAGATTACTTTTCATTTCACTGAAAGGTAAAAGTCATGGACATACAAGTTCAGATCTCTGTACTCTACCTTAGCTGTCACTCATAACAAAATTGTCACTCAGGCCATTAAATGTTATTGGGAAGCAGATGAGCATGTATTCAGAAACTCTTTCTCAGAACAGGTTCTCCATTATAATGGATAATATATATATCTCCTTATGTAGTTTGACCATAAGTTAAAACCTGTTCTTTGCATGGATCAAGTGTTAGACCCTTCCAGGAAATGAAATAAATATTTGCTGTGCTATTAGTGGTAAACATGACCAGTGTCATTATCACTATGTGCTACTTTTATTTAAAAGAAAAAAATTAAATGTAAAGCTTTCTTTAAACTCCACCCTTTGAGATGTACAGCCTTCTTACATGTGCTGTTATGAATTGCAAGGAGGAATAAGATGACATTCTCGTTGAGACTTATTTTTTAAAACTCAAAATAATTCACAAAACTCACAGTAATTACTGGAAGTAGAATAACTTGAAGTGCTTTTATTGCTTCAGGCTACTCCTCTGTAACCCAATTTACGCTCATTTTTCAGGGCTTTTTTTTCTTTTCATTTCACTAATTAAAGTGCTACACTCAAATTACTGTTGGCTGCCTGCTTGTTCTGCCAGAGGCTCTTAATGTGAGTAGTTTCAGTGAAGCAGTCTCTTCTCTTAGGTTTCAACTCTATGGTTAAAAACAGAACTCCTTAGAACACATTGATGTCTCAGTGGTGTAATGTAAGCTTAAGTTTACTTCTAGCTGTTTCTCAAAAGCCACATCTTCTTTCTTTTGATGTGTTCTGTGAAGTCTTTTGACTATTTTGTAAAAAATCAAATTGTGCTTTTACATAACTGTTCTCCTTATTTCTAACATTGTACATAAAAATGGTTCATGCTCATTGTTTTTTACCAAGTGTAACTTTAAAAATAGTGTAATTCAATGGCAGCATGTTTTATTTAACAATCAAATAATCAGAACTCTGTAATTAAGGCTGATGTCATATGATCTCCTTTTAAAGTTTGCTTTTAACTAAGAAATGTCCCATACAGTTCATATAGGAATGATTTTATGGACAATATTGATATGGAAGTTAAGGGAATTGAGGTGACTGTGTTCTCTCTGATTGGGAAAGTCTCTTACCAAAGTACTGTTGCTTAAGAATATTGTGCACAACCATCCATTCTGCTAAAAATGTGCTGCAGTGGATGTCCTTCTCAAGAACTTTACCATGTACTCTCTTTCCCTTCCTTCGGTACCTGCTGTTATCAGCAGTGGAAATTAATGTAGACAAACAGTAGTCCCAGATAAGGAAGGTGCAGCCAGCTAGTCAGTGCCTAAGACAGAAATTTACCATCTTTTGTTTGGTTTGGATTCCCCAAAGGTTCATCTCTGTCGAACAAAGTAAGATAAAACACATTATCTGTCTGTAATAGGGCAAGCCTTACCTATGGAAGACCTCTGCTGAATCTTATCAGTGAAAGAAAAAAGAGTTGGGAAACTGCAAATGTGAATTTGCTAAATACAATTTTAAGTTGCTGATGTGCATCTGTGCTGGTGAACGGAATAGATTTAGCTTATTAAGGCTGACCTTCATCTTGAGAAAGTACTGGCACTTGACTGTACATTTGTTGAAAAACTTCACAAATAAAAGGTCTCAAAATTAATGAAATGTGCAGGGTCAAATAAATAGCTCCTGAGATCTGTTCTCATTCTTCTGTTTGCAACTCTAAGATGCTTTGGTTTTTAATAAAAGCACAGATGCTGGAGAATTAGAGAGATATTCAGGGTTACTGCTTCTAGAGGTAAGTAGATGCTTAGATAGAATCAAATTGTATATTCCAGAACTGAAACCTGAACTGTCAACTTTCTGTCTCCACTTGCTCACTTGCATAATTCTGCTCACCAGGTCCAGGTGAGAGCCTGTTCACAGGAGCCCTTTTCTGCCACTCATTCCTGTTCCACTCCGTCCTCCACCACCACTCATGTTGGGCATTCACACCACCATGTCCAGGCTACAGTCCCAGAGATCCAAAGTTGGTGGTAGCTTAGCTTCTGCATTTTCTCTCTCACCCTTTTCCCAGATCTGTTGCTCACATGACCTTACACCAAACCATTTCATAGAGCAAAGGTAACAAAAATGGTCTGCCAGAAGCAGAAGTTGTTTTGGAAGTGAATTTGGAAGCAGCAAAAACGTTTGTATAATCCTGCAAGGAGGATATTGTTTAACACCAAAAATAAAACACTTAAGTGGATGACACATTTTGTGTATGCTGGAGAATGTAATAGTAATACACAACTGTGTTTTGTGTGTACAGAAGGAAAAAGCTGAGTCTCCTCCTCAGAGCAGAATTCAGAGTTCTGAGGATTTCCAAGAATACTGATTCTACAGCCTTTCTTAGTAAATTATTTCAGTGCTTAAATATCCTCAATGTGACTTCCTTTTAACCCTTATATTCAGCTGGAATTTTCTTCTCCACAAATAAATGAGAGCTCAGATTCTGCTTCAGCTTTGTACAGAGGGATTTGCTTGTAATACATACCACTGATGACAGGAATAGCACTGAATCACATAACTGGTTTTGGATGGTTAGGCTTCTCCCTTCACAAGATAATGAGTTGTCAGTGTGAGAAGTTGCTTTGTCGCTAAATTTACTGATGACACCAGTTTGGAATGATGTGTGTGTAGCAGTAACTTCACTGGCTTTCTGTATTACAGAGCAGTAATTCATAATGTTCCTGGCAGTGAGGCTTTCTGACTGTTCCCTGTTAACCCACAGATTCTTACTCATGTTCTGCCTCCAGGAAAAAGAAAGACTACAGTGATTTTGAAAACTTTGAACTGTCCATGTCAATACCTTGGATTGTCTCCTATAGAAGAGAAAATATTTTATAGTTTGTATCTCAGCGTATATTCTTTTTAAGCAATTTAGCTTTCTTGTAAAACTCACAAACTGGTCGAGTTTAGGAAAAAGCACAAGAAACTTGCAACAAAATCTCTTTTTGTTGTAACTTAATTTCTCAGAAAAACAAATATCGATAAATGTTGTTTTGCTTTCTGAGTAGGTGGATGCAACACAGTAACAATTAATTTGCAAACCTTTGAAAAAAGAGGTAATTCACCCTATTTTTCAATAGTAGCAGTTTGCTCATACAAAGCAACTTTGGCTGTGAAGAATAATGATACCCTTATTTTCCTGATGTGTGTGAAATAAAACAATAGTATGAGTTGATACGACATCAGGAGGTCTCTTCAGCAGATCTGCTTATATATAATATGAAATCAAAAATTAAAGTGAATTCCATAAAACGATTGTTTCTACTGGAAAGAGATTAACTGTTGGTCAGTATTTAGTGAAAGATTATCTTGTCCCTGAGGCAAGTGAAAATTTGGGAGTTTTAGCTGTAGTCATAAGTTGTGCTTTACTGCTTGTTCTTGGAGCTTAATTCTTAATTAATTTTTAAACCATTTGATGTGAGGAGGGGACAGTACACAGATATCAGAGAGAGTCCAACTACCATAAGACAGCTATTCAGCCTTGTGTGGCTTTACCTAAACAGTCCCTTTCATTTAATTTCCTAAGACATGCTGGTAGGAAGGGGGGTTTTTTTCAGCTGATTGCAAACAGCTGTGCAAGTCCAGTTTGAGTGACACTTTGTACCCTGGGTCAGACAGGGTCAGGATTAGTCAGCAGTCTGGAGAAACTAGTCTGCAAGAGATAGGTGTTTAAAAAGTAAAATTAGGTGTAACTTCTTGTATTTTGTGCAAGTTCTTTATCACCTTTGAACTAATATAATTTTATTGTGATCAAGGAGCAGTCTGTGTCAGGTACTACTTTTTGCAGTTCAGTTTGATCCGAGTTCTCATTTGATTGTAAACAGTAATGGTTATGTAGCAGGAGTGAAATTTTTCTTCTGGAGTTTTCACCATGAGAAACGGTGATACCAACACCGTATCTGTGCATAAATGAGGCACCACTGCAATTGTCTTGCACAAATTGCTTCAATTCCCTTCCTAACAGCAGGTGAAATGTTTTCTTTCACCTAAGTTAAAGTTCCTTTTTTTACTTACTGGAACAATTATTTTTACCATACATATTTTTATTTAGCACAGTTCTTATGTAAATTGTCCTATTCTGCTGTAATTACCACTTTTCTTCATCATCTAAGCAAACATGACCAATAGTGTGGTTTTCCTCTTCTCAGTTGTGCAGATTCATCTCGATTCCATCAGTATGAACTGTTACAAGAGGTTCAGGTGCTTTCAAAAAAGTTTTGAATGAAATTGAGCTCAAGTTGACGCTTTGGAAAAGATGAGAGAAAAGTTCAGATATTGTCACAATAGAAAGCCTGAGAATGCATGCTATTAAACTGTTGTAAAGGAAGGTAAGTTCTGGTTATAGATACAGACATGAATCAGCTTGGAAATCATCACAGCATTTGCCTTGGATGTTAACATGGACAGTAGTAATAGTTTAGAGGATCTTTATTTCATTCCTTGTAGTACTAAACTCACTTTCATGGGCACTAAAACAAGTGAAGCATCACTTTAAAATGAACTAACCCATGAGTTAAGCATTGTGTAATGAACTGGCTTAAGGTGTTTCTGGGCCTCCATGCTGAGGGATACGTGTCATCCTCAGTACTACTTGAACACAGTGCCTGCCTCGCAAGGAAGGTTGGAGAACATCTGCTCTGGGCACAATGGGATGGAAGCAGCAGCAGATATTGACCAGTGTGCTTTTGTGGTAGGCTCAGTGATGCAAATAAACCTGTGCTTCCTGCAAAGACACTTTTGTTTAGAGTTAAAAATGAAGTAAATTCATTCTTCTTTTATTCTGGACTAGCCATTGAGAGCAGCTGTTTGTCCCAGCATGAATCTAAACTTTTTTTGTACCAGAACAGTTGGGTTTCAATTATGGCAGAGTTCCAAGCTCAAAATTTGGACATCAATAATTGAGCTGTTTTCTTTGTTAAACTTCTGTCAGGCATTGCCCAGGAGTTACAAACTCGGAGTAGTGAGTAATTAAAAAATATCTTGCATATTTGGGATTGCTACAGTGATCTTGTTCATAAAAATCCTTGTTTGAAGGGAAGAAAACTGTAAAAATTATTTGCAGTAATGAGAATTCAGAAATGCTCATTTGACTGTTGTCCTAAATTTGAGTATATTTAGTTATACACTTATATAAAATAGTTAATTAACTAGATAGAAGGCTATTTATTCCTTTGTCTCCTTCTTTATACTGATTTCTTGATAGAAAAATGCTGATAACTGTCAATATGAGAAAACCAGTGTAAATGTTCAGTGGATTAGTGAGTGTGCAAACTGATACCTAAATCTTGGATGGCTGATAGAATTGTTCTTGAATGTTTTTTAAACAGTAAGACATAGAGACAAGGTAAGTGAAGTTTATCACAATTATACTTTTCCTCCATGTTTGCAATTGCTTTATGTTTTAATTCTAGAAGAACTTTAATTATGCAAGCTAATATCTGAGCTGTTTAGCATTGCCTTTTTTAATCAAAACCTTTATTTGGGTGATGAAAAAGCTTTTAAAAAATGTGGTATTTTTGATCACTTGAGTATTCTTTCATAGTACTGTCCAAGTTAGGTTTAAAATGGAAAGTAAAATTTTGTTTAATGAGACTGTGTTAGCATCTTAAGGGAGGAAGAAACAGTTTTCCTATTACTAGGAATTCCTGTTGTAATATGTCCAACTGCATTTTTTTTAGAATTAAGCTTTGCTTAATAGCAAATAGAATATCTAGCAACAGTATATCTCAAACTATCATTTCTTTCTGTTTTTACATTTTTAGTATAATGAATGAAAATTACCATGTATCTTGAGTGAACAGTTACTTGTTGCACAAATCAGAGACATCTGGAATTGTGATTCTGTTTACGATCTTATTTGTAATTGGCAGCAATACAATAGCATATTGTCTCCTCCAAGAAAAATAATTCCACAGGTAGCACATCATATATAAACTAGTAATTTACATTATTTTTGCCATTAACAGCTGCTGTTTATTATTACAGCTTTATGCAGGAGCTGTCCTAGAGGTATGTGGATGAAAATTGGGAAGGTTCCCTCAAGTCCAGGGTAAGTAAAGCCACTACTATTTTTTCAATTATGAAATACTGTCACAGCTGAATGACAAAATGTACTTTTAAGTACTATTACAAGTAGTCATAAATTTAGTATATTATATCAGTAAGGTTGCATTGACCTGAGACTCACAGAACTGGTCTCCAGTAATTGGCAGATGAACTTACATTTTGCACTCTTGGAACTACTCTATTTTCCTGCCATATAATTGTTTTATCAGTGGATAATGACATGGAATGGAATACAGCAGTGTTAAAGGAAAATCAGTACCATCAGTGTGTGCTGGGAGGAAGTTGCAGGGAAAAAATCTGTGAGAAATTTCAAACTGGAGTTTTCTTATAAACTGGAGAAGAGCTTAGGTGATACCAGTACTTTGGTTATATTTTGGGTTTATACTGTAATGAAGACCCTAAAAAATACTGTACTTTGGACATAAAAACTAATCTAGCTTTGGAATTAAAAACTGTACAAACAGCATGTCTCCATCTGCCATGGACAGTATTAATACCTCCCTGTTTAAAGGCTGCCTGACAAACAAGTTAAAAAAAAGGTTTTAAAACAGGTTACAATTTACGTAAGTTCTGCTGCTTTATCTGCTTGTCTGCCATGTCTACCCACACAGAGTTCAGTGAGTGACTGCAAGACCACAGCAAAGCTATTTTCTCTTTTCCACTTTTTAAAATGTCAAAATAAGAATTGCTTAAATGACTTGTCCTACTTCAAGGATGTGAGGAGGTTACTTTGGTAGCACAGAACTCCATATTATCTCTATGACTGTTCAAACTTAGCAAACATGAAAACATCCCCAGCTGTTGTTGCCCATTCACTCAGCTGCTTTGTGGTTATTAATTTGTAACAATTAAGTGCTCCTTCGAGCTATAGGTCTGAAGGAAAAGCTCAACCTCTCAGCCTGCAATATGTCCTCAGCTATCTTCATGTGTAGGGAATAGCCCTCACACCTTGAAATGTGTTCCAGAGACTTGGAATGGTGCAAAAGGAAAAACTTGAAAATTTTAATAGGTTTTTTTTTTAACTTTCAATCCTTGGTTATCTAAACCTGCTTAAATATTTACAGTCCATTAATCATATAGCTTAATTGTTCAAGATAAGCAGCATTAAAATGGCAGAATAAATTTCAGTGTTTTTCAAGTAGGATCTCCGTTTTGACTGTCACTTTTTCTTTGGCACAAGAAAAATTAAAAAAGGATTGAGTATTGCACTTAAATTTCTCTTTTCCCTTTCTGCAGGTTATCTAAATTTTTCTTGACCAAATTTGCTGCTAGAGTATCAGAATGGGTTGGAAGATGGGAAGTATATTTTAAGAGCATACTTAGAAATTTTAAAAAGCAGTAGAATATATTCTTCCAGCTGGTATTTGTCTTCACACTAGTATTAATCTCAGAATACTTTTACTTAGATTTTTTCCTTGATTTTAACTTCCCCCAGAAATAGCATCTAATGTCTCTATCTTAAGGCATTAACATTCAAGAAGTGTTTGTGGTTTTTATTTCAACTTTTCACTTGGGTGTTTGCTGTGGAAGTTACGATGCCTGAAGGTCGTGCTGCTGCTTTTGAAGCATTGTCTTTGTAGCCTGTCATTGACAATGTCTCATCACAAACAACTGATTCCTTTTCCACAGGTTCTGGAAGGATTTTGTTAAATTTTGTTTGGGTGTGTTTGGGTTTTTTTCCAGTATATACACAAACTGGTGCTGTTAATTGCTGGTTGTGTGTGTATTAGAATTACATGGATTAGTGTGCATTACTCCTATAACTGTGAAGTCTTCACCTTTAAGTACTTGTGTAAATTGTTTTGTCACTTGGCCTAGTCCTACAGACTTGATGTGTCTCAGACTACTTCTGGGTTATATTTTATTTGGCCAAAGAGTGAACAGTATTATCTTGGGTTTGATTTTTTTTTTCATTATGAGATTCACATTTTAAAATAATGAAAGGATTAGAATCAGTTGAATTAAAGGTTTGTAAAAATTAGAGTTGCAAAAAGCTGTATGTTGTTCATGGTTAATAAATGCAATATTCTGTGATCCTTCTGTATCAAGGCTTCTTTCAGAATTACTGGTCATATAATTTTTAGCTCTAAACAGTTGCTGAATACACCTGTGTGCCTGAAATGTGAGAATCATTACATATGGAATATATTTGTAGATACTGGGAAAGCAAAGAAGTGAGAAGTGATGAAAAAAATCCAGTCCTCAGCAAGAGGATGAAAAAGTCTAGTTTTCAGTAAGATTGTCTCAGGCTTAAACTGGATGTTATTCTTTGTAATGTCACACCAAACTACTAAACGTTTTTGTGAATACAGCCAAGTGGGTTTGTCAAATACAACTTGTGGTGATGAGTCTGGTAACAGACCACATTTCTGTACATTTCTTTCAAGTTCAGTACTGACCTATTTTTCCTAATAAATTTCCCTTGAAAATAAATTGCTCCATTATAAATGCTGTACTCTGAAATTAATTCCTGTGTTACATATATTTTGAAATTGTTCTGTATAAAACTGTTCTTAAATATTTATCATTTAAAAGCACTCCATCAAAGTAGAACATTGAAAACCTAAGTGACAGGATTCGTTGATGAAGCAATACCTTATTATACCAGGTAACACAAAATGTGACAGTTTCTGGCTGACATCCATAAAACTAAGACTCTGGAATAGAATAGTAAATTAGCTGGGTCAGTGATTAATCTAGGATATTTGTTTTAAGCTGACTCTGCAGTGGCAGCTGTGTTCTGTTCACAGTGAGACAGGAGATCAGGGTTTAGACTCCTATGCACTTTCCGGTTTAACAAAACCTGAATTAGTCTGGGTTTCTTCACTGAACATTTCTTTCAAATTTCTCTGCAGTTTTTTTAACAAAGAAAATAATTCTCACCTCTCCCTGTGTGACTTTTAGTTAAGAAATGGATGCCCTCCTAGCAAATATCAGTTATAGAAGCAAGGTGCTTCATCCTTGAACTCTTGCACTGTCCAGCTACATCAGTCTCTGACTTCGGGGTCAGTGGGCACTGTTATATCACCCAAGTTCTGCAAGTGTGAGGGGGACTTTTTAGCTACTAAAATGTATTTCTTTGGGAAGTCTATTGTATGAGGTAAGAGCACTCATTTCCTAGTTATTTTAATCTGTAATTCATAAATACAGATGAAAGAAAGTTAGAAAAATATAATAATCTTAAATCTTGCACTAATAAATGCGTTAGCAAAACTCTTGCTAGGAAATACGGACACTGTAGTGGGACACAGACATTGCTTTATCATAATCTTTTATAAACAGATGATACAGAAATTAAAACAATACTTCTCTTCAGACTCAGAAGAGTCACTTGCCCAACTGCTTACACAAAGTACTCTGGGGCTTTGTGAAGTTTCTTCTTCAGGCTTGATTGGAGCTCTGTCTGGAATTGGTTTCTGAAAGCATGTGGTGCTTTGTCTAAAACCATGAACAGCTGCATTGTAACTTGATTAACAAACTGCAAATAGTAGTTATTGATGTGCCATATGAATTGTGAAATTCAAATTTTTATCTCAAACTGAGGTCCCCAAAAGGTAAAGAGCTATAGTCATTAAAATGTAAATGAGTGCTTGGTGTGTTCTGTAGTTCAGCCTTTTTACTAAGCTCTCGTGGTATCTTTTGAAGCAGGCTCATACTGTCTTCAAAACTGCAGAGCATGTGTTGGCCCTAAAACAAATTAATTAATAAAGAGTCTGAGGAAAGACATTAATGCTTTTGGTCTGCTTGTATTTGAACAAATATTGCTAGTTGTCTTAGCAATGCTTAGCTGTTGATGACCTTATTAAACGTTGGGATTTCCTTTCTTCATAAAATATCCCATTTTCACTCTTTCTTTTGTTTTGGTTGCATTTCTTTTTGTAGGTTTAAGACTTGATAATTGGCAGTGCCTTAATAAAACCATTTTTAAGTTCAAGTTTATTTTCGGTACGAAATGGTCAGGTCTGTGGCATGGTCAAGTCCTTTGTGCCTTTTTTATGTACATTTCTGTGACATTATGCACAAACTTGTGTCTCCAGTAAAACCTTTTACTTTCAAATTGCTTGTGTATAATAATTCAAGACCAAGTAAGCAGAGTACCCTCTGTTTCATTAGCTGATGAAGTAATGTTACATTTGCTTTCAGTTTATTGAAATTAACTCAGGACAGCTGTTCTGGGGAGATTGTGCCCATTTAGGGTCAGACTCATGATGTGTCCTCTGTACCTAAAGAGAACAGTGCAGGTGTGTGTGTGCATGTACATAGACTTGCTGTTTGGGCCACAGTGATTCTTAATTTCCTTAATGATCTCCACGTAGGACTCCAGGCTTTAGTCCCAACAAACTAGTTTCACAGACTTTTTCTTAAAACAAAGAGACAATAAGTGAGTTCTCCACTATACCCTGTTCATAGGTAGAGGCTGCTTTTAGGGCTTCAAAAGCACTGTCCAGCATTTCCTCTCTGTGTGAAACAGTTCGATGTGGGTCAGGCTTTACAATGCTCATACAGACCCGATCCTGCTCTGAGCTTTAGCTGTAGTTGGCTGTGTGGCAGTACAGGGAACACCCCGGGAGTGCCTTCCAGCAGAAGGCGTGTGCTTTGGTATTGCACATGTTTTATAAGAGCATAAGGTGAAGGGATTTACAAAGCTGTCACTACAACAGCTCTGCCTTGTAGTCTGGTGTTTAATTCCACATAACATAGTGTCAGGACACTGAGCTCAGAGTTCAGCTTACAGAAGTCAAAGTGGAAAATGCCTCTCCTGCTCACTCGTGGATGGGTTAGGGAAATGCTTGTTTCTCTCCAGTGTGTAATTTGTAAAGCTGCTACAGAGAGAAGAAAATTGAGAGATAGCTAGGATTTTAGTATTAGACATCAGAGTACTAAATAACGGTGTAAAGGTGATGTGAAAATAGCCTCTAGACATCGGAAACAACGTTGATGTCAGGGCATAGAGGGGAAACTGTTGGGGCAGTGCTGAAAGTGGAACATGTACATCACATGATGAGGAAGCAGTTGTGTCCCCCAAAATGTGCACTGTAGCTGTCTCTGACTTCCTGACCCCTGATCAGTTCTTTTCAAAGGCTGTTAATTCAGCTCAAGGACTGATTTTATGGGAAGAAAAAGTAAAGCATTTGATGGGATAATCTGTATTTTTAATGCATGTCAGTATTTTAGTTTCTCATTTTAGCTTATAAAATTCAGAATATAGAAATGCAGTTATTTGTACAGTGAGTGTTTTTCTTTGTTGCATTGCATATTCAAGTGACTGATGCAGAAAGTCACTATGATCAGCATTAGAGATAAATATGCCATAACAGAAACCAATTTTGTTCCAGCTGTCTAAAATTTCAGCAAAAATGTTCTGTAGCGCTTCAGCTTTCAGAACATTTAGGCATTTGACATTGATACAAGTGTGTAATAGCTACTTCTAATGTGACAAAACATAATGCTGCCTATAGAATACTTTCTTCTTCCACCTAGTTCTGTTTCCATTTTATGTGAGCTTGTTCAGTCCAACACTGCAGCAGAGAACAGCCACTCATGTCCAAATGAGCTTCATCTGTCACTCAAGTAACAAATCCTCACACCTGTTACAAGCTTAAAGTGCTGTAACCTGAGGTAACTCCCAAAGGCTGTTCTTTAACACAACTGAGTTCTAGAGTTCAGATCTGCTTTGGAAACTTTATCTGTTTTACTGTGCTCTCTTACAACGTTTTTTTTTTTTAAGTTTTGCAGTTAAAGTTATCCACTGTACTGACTGCTTCTTACAACATCCTATTCATGCCAGGCCCCAGAGACTGATTTCAGCTGTAGATTTAAATTGAAGAAAAATGTGGAAAAATTCCTGTAGAAATAGTTCAATGTTATGTGGACTTATCAAATAACAAGAAATATCTTTGCCATTTTTTTCATGTTACTGTTGATGACAGCCAAGACGACAGGCCACAAGGACATGGGGAACACTCACATTGAAAATGTTTTTGAGTTTGAATCAGAGAGTATGTGAACAAATACTAGTTATTTAGTACTATTTGAAATAGTTATACAAGTACAGGTTACAATGTGACATTAGTGTACAGTCCTGCAGAAAGAACAAAAACAAGTATAATTTTCTTCAGAGGCCTGGCAGCTCCTTGGATCATTGGTATTTTTTTACCTTGTCTATACTGTGTAGTGGTTGGTGCACCAGGCAGAGTTTATCCAGCACAGTGGAAGAGGGAGGAAAATAAATGCTACTCTGTATAAGTATGCTAGAAAGTGTTAAGGTAACTGCAGTAATATAAAGATAGGTATAAAGATGCCAGGAGACATCTCTGGAATTACTGAGGAAAGCACTACACTTTGTGAAGCAGTATAAACCATTAGTCCTGAGGCTGCACTCATCTCCAAGCACCAGTTGGATTCACTGCAATTTGTGAGAGGTTCATTGTGGTCTAACCTTGAAAAAGCAGCTTTAACATGCAGCTAGCACCTTTGTAGGAGTCAATCCATACTGACAGGGTTCATCCTTGGGGAGGTGCTACTGACGTACTGGTGGAGTGTCCTGAATCCACTTAATGTCAAAACAGATACTAAATTCAGCCTTTAGCACAGCCTGACTTGACTGTAAAAAGGAGCAAGGAGGACTGTATTTCCTAAATAGGTTTTAAATACTTCTAGAACTCAGACATTCATTAGTGTGGTGTTTGGAAGTAGGGGATTATGCTCACACTTTGTCCTGAAATAATTCATAGTCTCTTCAAATTTAAAGTTGACACAAGGCCTGGGTTGTGCTGCAGCAATACTGGGACTGTGCTCCTGTTAATGCCATTTGCCCAGTAGTGCCTCAGGTGCGGGGCCATGCAGCAGCAGCAGCAGCTCCCCTCAGAGGGGAACTTCTCTCCATGTTGCTGTCTGACAGGCCATGGAGTCCCTCTTGCAGCGTTTATGAGTGTCAGGGGAGGAGGAGATACCAGCTTCTCCTCTTGTTTTCTGGTCTTGTTTCCTTGCTGGTTTTCAGCACATAATCATGGAGATCTCTGCAAGACAGGATTGTCTGTCTTGTTTGCAAGAATAACACCTCTACCCACAGTTTCCTCTGTGCCCTTTCCCCCGCACTGCTGCAGTGTGTGTGGAGTGTGCTGATGAGATGGGTGTCATATTCAGCCTCCCTCACAAAGCTTATCTCCAGCCAGATTTCCATCGCTCCAACGCCTCTCCCCACATTTGCGTATCACAGCAGCATATGGGCCAGTCTGCTGAAGGCTGTCAGTTCTGTGTGCAGATAAACTGACTTACACAGTTGCATCAGTGTTCAAGGAAAATCCAAGCAGATAGGAATCTTGTTTGGATTACTAGCAAAAATGGGTGTTCCTTTGACATAGTAAGTTTAGCATTATTAAGGTTTTTAACACTGCAATTCCTTCTAAAGCATCATTTCAAAAGAAATAATTTGTGGAATATTAATTTGATGTCCATGTAATGCAAGTGGAGAGGAGTTTGATTTTCTTTCTTTCTTTTCTCCAAACCATAGCTTTTGTCAGGAGTGATAAGCCAAAGCTCTTCAGGGGACTGCAAATCAAGGTGAGTAGTAGCCTACCTTTTTTTGCAGGTTGTTAGGAAGAATTAAATTTGGTGGAGACAGTCCTCTCGTGGATTGTTCCCTAGTTGCTGATCAAGTAATCCTTTAGTAGAGGATATACGTTTGCATTACCTGTATGAGTCTTCACAAGTTCCTGCTAGTAATATTACTTTATTGCTCAGTAAGTGGTACCAATTCTTTGTGGGTGGTGGGGTTCTGGTTTATCTTATTTTTGTTTAGTTGGTTTTAAGCCAAGAAAAGAAATACTGGAACCTGTAATAGCAGATGACAAAAGAATATGAGGAATGCTTACATTCTATCCTTACTTTGTGGATATCTTGGATTTACGCAAGCTTATTCTGCCGTAGTTTCCTTTTGTCCTCTTCTATTATCTCCTCATTTTCTTATGGAGCTGCCATTTCTGTACATTCAGTGATTCTTAGATTTTTCACCTCCCTCGGAATTTCCTTGCTGTGTTCTACTGTGCTGTTTTTTCTTTATAGGCTTCAAACATCCAGCTTTATAGAAATGCATATACTGAATGGTGTTTCTTATGACTTGCATATATGCAAAGCTGCATAAACTGTATTGCCATAAGCTCCAATAATTCTTTGGTTTCAAGATTTAGTGTAAGAATTCACCTTCCTCTTAAAGTCCTGTGTGAACTTTGGGTGTACTTCACAGATACACATCTTGATTCTCACATCTTGTGCTCCCATCTCTATTCCCCAAATGGCACCATCTGGAATCACTTCATAGCTATGCACGGCTGCAATAAGTGATTTGTCTTCTCAGCAGCAGATTCCATCTAAACCAGATTTCCTCTGTCTGTCTCACACATTCATGTCTCCATGTCTTCCAGTTTCTTTCAAAAGCTTTCTCTCCTTCTGCATGTCTCTTTTTTTTTTAACTTTATAGATTTATTCAACATCAAACAGTCTATCCCACAATTAGTATAGAGCACTACCAGGAAAAGAAATGTTCTGCAAATGAATCTGTATTTATTTTACAAGACTTTTGGAAAACTGATTAGAGGTAGAGGTGCCATTAGCTTCATTAAGTAAAACCAACTAGGTTAGCTCAGTCAAGCAAAGTGAAATACTCCTGGGGAAATCTTTCCATAAACTGAAATGGTCACAGCTTTCTAATACTTTCTTTGCATTTTGTATTTTGTGAGTGAGTTTGCAGAAGTGTTGAAGAATTGTGTTACCAACAAAGAGTAGAAGGCACAGATACAACACAGCAGGAAAGAACAGGATCGCATTTAAAATTGATAGTAGAAGTTTGATGTGTTAAAGTGACCTGAAATTTCTAAAATGGTAAAAAGACAGTTGATCATATGAGAAAGATTGTTCATCTGCTTGATTCAAAAATCCAACTTTGGTAACTTAGAACAGGTGAAGTAAATACCATCTTTCAAAACCAGGCTTACAGTATTGCCTCTCTGCGCATGCATTAACTGGTGTGGTGCACCAAGGACAACAAGTAGATGTTTCTGACACACCCTCAATCCTCCTTCATTTGACTTGTTCCTCCGCTTTCCTCTCTCTGACATTAAATGCAAGTCAGAAATCTGAATTAATTTAAACCACTTGGGAGCACGGGATGTGTTAATATGGAGAATGCATTTCCTGCCCAAGATAACTGACTTTTGTTTTTTTCCCCCACAGTATGTGCGTGGTTCTGACCCTGTACTAAAGCTGCTGGACGAAAATGGGAACATTGCAGAAGAACTGAGCATCCTCAAGTGGAATACAGATAGTGTGGAAGAATTTCTAAGTGAAAAACTAGAACGTCTATAAAGCATTGCTTTCCATCCTCTTTCCTTTTCATATTTTGTCATGGTGATCTTCTCATATGAAGTGCACTGCAATTGAAAACACATTCCAGCTTCTGTATTTGTTTTAAAATATCTGTTGTGCTGTACTAAACATCTTATAATTAGAAGGGAAGCTTCAGCACACATATCTGACAAGCTGACAAACAATAGCTTGTCTTAATGTTATTATTTCAGCTCTTAATGCATTTATCACTTACAAAATGCCTTGTTTTAAAGTTAATTATGCAAATATCAGTTTGTTATAATTGAACATGTTTTCACAAATGCTCCTAAAACCGAAGAGCTTCAAAATAATTGAAACCATTACCATGCTTTTTGTCTGCTGCTCTAAGGAAGTCAGAACCAAATGCAATCTTCTATCTCCCAAAGAAACTTGGCTACTAATGCCCTCTTTTTTTTTTTGTATTTCAACTGTCCTTTTATAAAAGCATTGTTTACAGTATCTAGTTCACAGGTTTTGAAGCTGATGGAGGAACTCATGTTCTGATACTGTGAAACATTTAGTAAGTACACTTTAGTGAAGACTACATAGAAAACCTCTGAGGTATATGGAAGTCAGATGTCAAGTGTGCTTTACACTAAGTGTTTTGCATCAGAAAACATGAGCAATAACTCTTGAAAAACCTCTCCTAACTTTCAGAAATTTATTGTAAGCCTGTTTATCAAATGAATTTAGAAGCTGTTATTTTAAAATGTATTTTTTTCCTCAGTGGAAATTGATGTGAGCAGGGAATATAGACAATACATATGGTAATAAGCCAAATCCATTAAGACTTGTCGGGTTTTTTCCACTTAGAGTCAATAAATATGGTAATCAAGAATAAGGTGGGGGGTTTTCTTAAGTCTAATTAGTAAATAAATCTTCCCTTTAACTACTTAATATACTATGACTTGAAATGGTACTCAGGTTTTGTCTTTATATGTATCTCAAGCAATTTCTCTGTAATTTACAGAGTTTATTCCTTACATTGGAGAAGAAATCATCAGCTTCATAGCAGAACAGACAACCTGGGACTGAGACCACACTAAACTGTCAGAAGTAGCATTCAAAGGTGATTCTTTAGGCGTAGCCTTTGGAGTTTTTATTCCTGAAATATTCTTACAAACTCACAGAAAGTGTGTGCAGCTGGGTCACATGATGGCTTGCTCTTATGCTATGCCTTCACTCCTCTCTATGGGCCACCAGCTTTTCCTCCTAGGGAAAAGGTGCCAGGACACAAAGGAATTGCTGCTTTTATAGTGTTAAAGGCGCTGCATCATTGGCACCTGAGAGCCCAAGGCTGCCACCTTTTCTCTTGGCGCAAAGCTCAGTCCTTCCTTGGCACCAGTGGGGCTGGGAAATGGCCATTTTTCAGCCAAGAATTGAAGACGGACGAAGATTCCTCTGCAAAAAGGAATCGAAGAGGAAAGATGCCAGCCCACAAAGGGCTGGCCTAGTTCTCTCTATTCTGCCACACCCCCTCCTCCCTCCACTCCTGAATCCAGGGTTAGGCTTATGTTACGCTTAGGATTAGGGTTAGGGTTAGGGTTAGGCTTCTCTTTTGTGTTAGGATTAGGCTTTGGGTGTTTTTTTAATGTTAATGGCGCAGCATCATCGGCGCCTGAGAGCCCAAGGCTGCCACTGAATAGCGAGAACTAGGCCAGCCCTTTGTGGGCTGGCACCTTTCCTCTTCGATTCCTTTTCGAAGAGGAATCTTCGTCCGCCTTCAATTCTTGGCTGAAAAATGGCAATTTCCCCGACACGCTGGGTCTGTATGTGACACATGCTCTGACCTCCCAGCTGGTTCAGTGTGAGAGAGCTGCAACAGTGGGCACCATTGTCTTGGAGAAATATAATCTGTACAAAAAAGGCACAAATCTTTGTGGCTTATGCTGAATCAGAGTCAAACATGGATTTGTTCATGGGATATATGATGTGTCAGTCAGCAGATGAGGAAGAACCAGAAGATGTGGCATGGTGGCCAGTATTTTGGTAGCAAAAATATACTGCCATCCACTGGTCTTTCAGTATACTGACTATATCCATACTTCCCGCTCCTGTGTTTGGCAGCAAGGGATTTTAGTTTCTTTGTGAATGATTTATCATGCTGTTTTAGCAGAATATTTCTATCATTTCCTTCTCTCCAGTTTTAGGTCCTCTTATCATTCAACAGAGAGATTGTTTGCTTAATTTGATATTTACCAAATATTTTTTTCTGCTTCTCTGTATTTCCTTCTTCCTTCTTGATATGACAGCCAGTGCATTTCTGACCTTCAGTCTTCCTTTTCCTTCTGTGTCTGTGTCTTCCTACTGCCAGCCCAGTACTTCCCTACACCCACTTTGTCTTTCCACACCAGATCATTCACTGCTGCTCTTGCTTGTCTTTTACAGAAGCAAGAAACTCATGTACCAGGTGATAACCAGCCCAGAGTGGAGGAGCTTTACAGGCCAAAGAACTTCTCCTCCAGCATAACTGAGTTGTATGATTGCAGTCTCAGTACTGTTTCTGCAGCTTCTGACTTTTCCCAGTACTGGTTCTCACCTATTTCCATTAAGGAGACTAGAAATGAGCTTTTCTCCCAGTTTTCCTCCTAGGTTCCTGATTTTCTGATTACTATTCCACATGCTAATCTGGCCTAGTAATACAGATACTCATTCTCTTAGCTTAAAAATGCTCAAGGTACATTCCTGTATTGCCCTATATATAGGAAGATGTTTAAAGTCTTACCTGATTCTATTACTGAGATGCTGAACCCTTGTCCTACTTGATCTGTAGCTTCTAGCAAAAGCTTAATTACCTACACTTCCTGACCTGTTGGCTGTGCTCCATGCTGTTCTTGAAGTGTCAAATTCATACTGTCCTGGCTTTATTCTTTCTCATTCTGTCCTTTAGATGATACTCAGGTTCTTGGCTCTAGCTAGGGACATTTAACATTCTGGCACAAATGAGTTGGGCTTTGTACTAAAAGAGGCAATTAGAGTGGGGAATAATTTCTTTTGGAAATTCTTGAGTTTCTATTTATCAGTGTAAGGTTTTTTCCTCCAGTCTGCAGCTGTGAAAATTCATAGAGCTCAAAAGGTTATTTTGGCTTGTGGCAATTAACCACACAGAATACAAGGTTGAAAGCTCTAGTTTAAAAGGGAAGTGATTCATTTTTACTTATAGCCATGATAAGCACCCAATACTTCATGAAAGGCATTCACTCAGACTTATGTAAGAATTATTTAATCTTATATAATGCTCTTGTTGTGCCAAATCTTGAGAGAGTTAATGAAAGGACAAATAAAAGCAGCAAGCATGCATGACTGAGTTGGAACATGAACTGTCCATCTACTATTCCTGTCTTTTTAGAAAGAAAAAAGGCAGTCTTTTTGTAGAAAAGAGTATTTGTGCTTTTAAGGGAAAAAAAGTATTGTACATTCCATTTTACACACAGATATGATGTGTAGAGGAGCTTGAATCATAATGTACAAACTACTTGGAAAGGTTTCCTGGGTACCTGCTTAGTCATAGATTCCTGCAATGTGAATCTGAGTAACATGATTGTAACAGGCAAAAATCTGTTTCAGAGCTAAGGGAAACCTTCCAGCAGACATTAAAATCATGGAAAGAAAGAAAGTATTCAGCTCAGCCCATAGACAGAAAAAGAACACATCCCACCCCACAGAAATGGAAAAAAAAAGCTTTATTGTCGTTCTAATTAATTAGCATGGAAGCTGAGCTGGATTGTAAGAGCTGCAGTAGAACTTCTTTAGATTGTACCCATAAAGGCAAACAGGCTCAAATCTAATGAGATAGATTTCAACAGTATGTTGCAAGAAGCACCATCATTTGCTGGTTGTTGCAGTGGGTAAGTAAGATTAGATGAAGCACAAAACTTTCTTTACTAGGGATGCTTTGAACACCTAAAGTAAATGGACTTTGAAATTGGTCAAGTGTGCCTTAGGAAGGATCCACCAAAGGCTAAAATGCAGAGTATTTGTCTCAAGAGCAGCAAAAGTAAACTTCTGAATTTGTGTGGTTTCCCTTAAATTGTTAACTGTCAAGGCCCAAGCCAGTTACTTTGAAACAAATTTGCTGTCACGTCTAAGAGGAACAGCCCAAGGGAGAAGATACGCAAGGAGACACAGAACAGACAGGCCACTGACCTGTTATTGAACACTCTGGTTCGGAACATCAGCTTCCCTCCCAAATGCATAAAAAATCTAAGCAAAAGGTAGCTGGAGAATATTATCAGGAATTTTTTTTCCTTATCTCTTGTCATGAAGGATGGGCAGAAGGAAATGCATTATGAAATTACTCAATATTGAGCTCAGACAGGAGATAAACTACAGAATTGATCAGAGTATTCTTGCATGCATTGATTTCAGTTGGAACTGTGGCACCAGGTGAACAGACTGTCTCAAAGAGTGTTTTGAACTAGGCCTCACTCATCATTAAGAATTCGTCAGCTCTGTTACTGTTCAAGAAACAAGGTATCTAACTACTTGTTTCAGTTGTACCTTGTACACTGAAAACCTGACATAGAGCAGCCCTTGCCTCCGCCAGTGTGGAAGCTCAAGTGTCTGAATGCTGAGAACTGGAAGAGGTCTCTCAGCACTTCCCACCACTAAGGCAACCATGATAAAAAGAGTTGACTGTGATTTACCCTTGCATGGAGGAAGCACTTCTTTTGAGCTGTAGTTCATTTTGTCTGCTCTCTGTGCTGTCAAGCTGGTCATGCTTTAACCCCAGCTGGCATCTAAGTACCACACAGCTGCCTCCTCACTCCCCATTCTACAGCAGAATGGGGAGGAGAATTGGAAAAGGTACTGGAAGGTGTTCTGTTGACAATGTTCTTTTGAGGTTTGATTTAACTTGCTTAGCTATGAACCTTTCTCACTCTCCCCTTAAGATTAAAGCAAGACTTGTAGGAAAAGCACATAATTTAGTATTTGTTCTTGCAGGTTTGGTGTCAAGCTATGATTAGGAGGACAATCATGTTTTGGTATAGACTAATCCCTTTTAACCCATGAGGTGTTGACTTCATGTAGTTAGTTCAGTGGAACTGTGGTTCAAACCATACACTTAAACATTCCTCATCTTAAAATATGGGCAGAGTAAAATTTCCCCCTTTTTTATTGTGGGAGATATGTAATTTCAAGGCAGAATGTCTGTCTAACCTCTCTCTAGGCTACAGTTCTGACTAGGTGAGCAATTCCATGGGCAAACATTTTTAGTGCAAGAGGATAAGCAGAAAGGATGATAGTTAATTTTTTTTTTTTGCTCTGCCTCTTCCCTCTGCCTTCAATGACCTCATTTCTCAGTTACTCTACATTTTAGGCCCCCTGACCCAGTTTCTGGAAAGCTTGGATCTTTGATAAGGAGAGGTCTTGAGAACAGTCATATCTTTAAGCAGCAGGTTTAGGTGGCTCATGGTGAAACCCCTCAGAGTCTCTGTACTCAGTGCAGCCAGGCTCCAACCCGCAGTTTCCAGTCAGACTGTGACTCCTAATGCTGCCAGCCTGGTTTTTCCCCTCCTGGGTCTGATAGCAGAGGTGTAAGAAGGTGACAAACCACAGCTCCCTCCACTCCTAGCAGTGCAGAAATCCCCACATCCAGGCTCCAGCGTTAGTCAGCCAGGCTGAAGCTGTGCCTGCAGAATGGAGTCTTGCTAATACTTTATATGTGCATCAGTCACAGAGTATCTGCTTTTATGACCTGTCACTTCTGCAGTGCCCTGTCCCCACTGCCACACGTGGCCCTGGGAAGCCTGGCCAGGTTCTGCCCACGCAGACACTTGGCCTCGCACACAGCAAGGCCCCGAGGACAGTGGCCAAGTGCCTCCTCCAACCTTGCCAAAAAGGTGCTGAATGGACTGTGACAAAAAGGATCCACAACCTGATTTTCCAAGTTATGTAGAGTAGGCAGAGGTGTGTCACCGGCTCTGGAACAGCCTCCCTGTGACCTCCCAGCTTGGTCTGGACCTCTGCCCCCAGCAGGAGCAGCTCCCTCTGGAGCTGGCATTGGCTCCCTGTTCCTGTCATACCAGAGGCCACAGCCCATCAGAACAGCAAATCCAGAGAAAATAAATCAAAGCAGAGCTTTTACTACTTAATCCTGGTGGCAAAGATTCAGGCTTCCCAAAGAAAAAGCATGGCAGCTGTCACTGGCCCTCAAACAATTTGCCACACCAAGAAATAAGCCTTACAGATAATTTCTGCATCCCTGGAACAAAGGGCAGATCCTTCCCTCAGGCAGTGAACAAATATTAGGGGGCTCTGACACCCCCATAGAGCTGTGTGGGGGTGACTGCTCTGCAGACTGTGCAGCAGCCTGTGTGCCTGCCCAGGGACATCACAGCTGGCCCTGCTCCTGCCTCAGCACCGACCACCACAACAGGGACTGATCTCCGCTGCAGCTCAGGATGGCACTCGTGTGTTTTCCCAAGGGAATCAGAGACAGAGTCATGTCAGGAAGCAAATGTAAGAGCGGGCTTTTCTTACTCTGTTTCTTTTAAATGAGGATATGACCAAAGCACAAACCTTCAGGAAACAGTAGCCTCAATCACCGTATCACTAAGATGACATGGATGAATCACCTCCATTTCTGTGCAGCAGATTTTACCAGGTAAATAGACAATGATGCTCACCTTTGTAAAGTAATTTTATGATCAGCAATATGGATGCATTACTGAAAATAATGAATAGTTTTTCTGCACAGAGGAATTCTCCTAGATGCTTAATATTCTCAATGGAGAAATGCCATTGATTTTCCCATTGGAAGGCATGTAAAGGTTGATGTGGAAATGTGAAATTAAGCCTCAGTGACATCTGCTTTTCCCTTTTCCAAAGATACATAAAACATAACTCCCTAAAATCTCCAAAAAGGGGATTTCAACATTTTCAAAAATTCTAACATAAAATACCTGTTTTTGTAAGACTTCTGATGTATACCAACATCACTGTTGAGTATCTAGAATTAAAAGTAATTTAACTCACAGTAGCAGAATTGGAAGATTTCTAGTTTCAACTGTTTCTCCTTTTTAATAAGCAATTTCCTATCTCATTATTTCATTTCTAGTACTTTTGCTTCTGCGCATAACTGTGTAAAGATATTTCAAAGCTTTAATTAATTTTACATTTCCAAATAGCCTTCCTTAATCGTTCATGTCAAACACCAATTTCACATTTTTAAAAAATTTATAAAACAATTCTGTGCTGTCAGGAGGAAGAAATTCAGATTATTAATTGCTTGCAAGCTCTCCATGCTAATGTGTTTCCTGTTGTTCACTTCTGGCAGGAAGTGATTTATAAAAGGCATAACATTCATACAGTAGTTTGGTGTTTGCATTCATGGTACATTTTCCTGCCAATTCCTCAGCTAAGGCACAGAATTCATCAAGTTACCCAACCTGGAGGTGTTTCTCACCACCAGATGCCACACTGAATGCTCCGTGTCACAGAACAATGGTAAAGGCAGCAGCACAGAAGACAACTGAGGCTGTGTCTGTCAGCTTGACTGATGTCTTTGCATCTTCACTAAACACAGACTCTCACAGCTAAGTGAAGCTAACAAGCTTGCAATGTACTGCCTTGTACTTCCACTAATAGCTGTGTGATTAATTGGTTACAGCCCATTATATTAGAACATACCCAGTTAGGAATTCTGCTTAAAGAAAATTAATCGGGATTGGGCTGCAGACCAAGTTCAGCAAGGATTTCCAGAAATTCTTAAATTTTGAAGGTGAATGAAAAGAAAGGAAAAAAACTAAAACAGTTTCAAGTAGGTCTGAGAGACAAGGATTCAATTCTAGTCTCACAGGACTCAGTAGACTATGACCATAAATAAATATATACCTTGGCAGTGCATGGAAAACAAGAGAGCCTAATTCTGCAGTCCTTGTTTAGACAGCCCTTGTAGCCATAGCACCAGAGAGGCAATGACTAACTTCCCATCACCTCTTAAAAGTAAAAACTCATGGGAGTTCTTGTTACAGAGGATTCCAGGACTCAGTTTATTTATGGCTCATGGGGCTTTGACAACCCTATTCCCTTTTCCAGATGTATTTATTTCAAACCAGATGACCACCTGACCCTCTAGAAAACCAGTTTTGCATTGGGATAAGGGAGGCCACAAATGTAACTACTGCTTAGGCATTTAAACACAATCCTTTTGCTCCAAGTCCTGGAGTTGCAGGGATAGGTGGAGACACTGCAAATTCTGAAGGAGGCATGAAAAGGTACCATACTGCACTGCAGGATTTCACACAGCTTTACTACATTCCACCAACAATTTCAGTCTCCATTTTTGAACTGAAAATCTGTTTCCTTTTATGCTCAAGTATTTCGTACTGAATACAAATGGGAATATTTTTGCCTATTCCTTCCAGCTGGGAGCATAAAAATTACTGATGGGACTCCTGCCAGAAATTTGAGTCAGAAGTAATACGGTGTCTTTGGAATTAAGAACATTTGTTTCATAGGCTTTTCACATTTATGGATTGTCATGAGTGCCTTTCTGTGTACAACACTGAAATGGTGAATTCTTGGGCCTTCTAAAATGCAAACAGGAAGAAGCAGTTGTTGATGTTCCCCTACGATTTCAAAGAAGTGCAGTACCCCAGACCAATGACCTATTTCACAAGGTCAGTTTTTAAGCCCTCCCAGCTTTCAAGGTAGGTTGAAGCACAGTTCAGCTATTCCAATCAACAGTGATGGTATTATGGGAAAAATCTTTACAGTGAGTACTTTTGAACCTGAAATCCCAGACAATCTGTGTGCACAGTACAGACATAGTCACCAAGTCGTAATTACTTTTGTATTTGTTCTTATGTTTTCTGAATTGCAATATATTCTTGGTATGTTCTAACATTCAGAAGGCCCATGTCAGCTCTTTGTAAAATCTGAAGCCCCCACATCTTTACTGGACAAAATACAGCCATGGCCAATCCTGCCTCATTTGCTTTCCTAAGCCCTCATGTATAAATCCCTGGCTATAATGTTACATGCATGAGTAAAGTGAGACTACCAGGCCTGTTCAGCCCTCACCAAAGCTGGCAGGAGTCCTTTCACACAGAGCAAAGTCAGTCCAAAAGCTTCCCTCTAGGTCTGACCTACAGATCTGTATACATATAGGAGACTATATCCTGCACTAAAGAAACTTTTGTACTATACTCAGTAAGGAAGAAATTGATCATTTACATGTATCTCTCACTGATGCATTTACCCTCTGTAAAAATCCACAACAGACAGTACTCAGGCTTTCTTCCAACACTGCTACCTTTAGGAATTAGCAATTCCTGCCTTCTTCAGCTGCTTATTTCCTCCTAAATACTTGGGTTCATTTTTTGGGAGAGGAATTCTGCAAGACTTGATGGCCAGTTTCGTAACAGTGAGCCCTGGGAGTAAGCTGAAAGACAAAATAAAATATAAATTCAAGGCATGTCTATATCCAATACCATCAGATATACAGAAAAACAGGAGAATTACGCTAAGACAAATGAGAAAGCGTGGTTGGACCACTTCCTAGAAACCCAGAGACTGGGCACCACTAATCTAAAAGCACATCACTAATTTGGTTCTGTTCAGTATATTATGTCTTAAAGGTATCTACCACTGATTACTGGCATTATGCTGCAAAGGTTCTACACAAAGCAGAGTTCTTGTCATATTAAATTTTAGCATGGTATCTTAATATTGGAACGTGTAATGACTTCTGAAGAATGAGCAAAACCATTATGAAGCAACCCATATCCCCAGCAGATTCTGCTGGGGTACCTTTATAGTAGCTTGTATTTAATAGCACTGGGTAATTACCAGCACTTGTTGGAGTCAGCATGAATTCTCAAATGCCTGTGCCTGAAAGGGAACATCATTGTAAGTCTTTGTGGTGTTACCCCAAGAAGGATGCAATTGATGAAAAAATGCAATGTGTTCGTTTTAATTTTACAGCCTTAAAAATCTGCTGTTTATGAAGCACTAAAGGGTGTAGTTTTTAGGAAAAGGTTATTTTATTTGCAAATAATACTACCTTTGATAAAGCCACTTTTAGATTCAAAACATTTTCTTTCCCACACTGAAAGGACATCCTCTTGCAAAGCAAAATGTGTACCACTAATTTAATCCAATTAGAACATGACAGTAAACTGTTGCATAACATTTGGGGATGCAGAATTTCATTACAACCTACAATCTGAATAAATGTGTGCTCATCTATAGAACTACTTAAATGTAAGGATACAGTGCATAGTTGGTCAGCAAAATGCAGTGCTTAATTTAACAAAAAGGCTGATTTGCAGCTGAAAGAATCTTTAAAATTACTCATCAAATTGAATTAGACTCTTTTCTGGAAAGCAATTAAAGTGGAAAAAATACAAGGTGAGGTTAAAACGAGTCAGAATACGTCACTAGCTTGTGTCAACCCACCTGTGTGTAGATCTCAGCATACCAGGAACTTGCCTTAAGTTTTCAAAGGCGACTGAATAAACAGACACTCAGCAAACACAGCCATGAAGCCTCGACACAGCTGAACTCAACAAGTGTCAGGAACAGAACCACATTGTTGATGTTTCACGTTCACTTTTGGTTATTCAAATAACATGCATTACACCTGCATCAGTTCACAATAAGTTTATTTTATGTGAAGAAAAGCTTTGCCATTAATGAAAAATTTCAGTAGAAAACAGCACCTCCTGCTTTCAATCTAGATTACTCAAAAGTAGAAGCTTGTATTAGTGAAAACTTCAGTAGAAACAAATCTGTAGGAAACATGTTCTTGGCACATGAAGTAAAAGCTTTAAACACATTAAGTTTGAATAGAGTATTGACCATGCAACCATGCTGGCAGAAAAGCCAGTTTTTAATGGCTGGTATTTGTCCCTCAAGACAATAACATGGAAGACACATAAACCTGCTTACATAACGTTAATTGTATATAAATATGGTGTTGCCATAATTGACAGTCTCTATTCAGGCCAGCCATTTAGTTTAGCAGTTCTAAATAAGTAATAGGCACTTTGCCTTGCTGGTTTCCCCTTTCACCCATCAGCCAGTCTGAATCCATGCCAGGGATACTGTACACTGTTATCACCTAAAAAAAACCAGAAACACATTCTTACAAACTTTCTTTGCATAGAAAAGAGTTAGTCTGTCTTTATGTGATTTTCAATGCCTTAGAATTGAAATTAACCAACTTAAACAGAGCATTTAATATGAGTATCCATGGAACATTATCTGATGTTCAAAAATTACTTCACTAGTCCATGGAAAAAATATAGACAGTAGCATATTTTAAAGACCTTTTTTAGCCTGATGAAATTCTATTTATTATTGCTTCTTTTCTATTATATTTTATCTATAAATCTTGTGTATCACCCTCAGCTTTAACAGGCGATCTAAGAGAAAGTTCATTGGATCTCCAAGTGCATGACAGAAAGACAGATGGTGTTGATGTGCTACATCTCCACAGAAAATCTGAGGCCACAGCTTCTATCTAAGTCACTGCCTAGGTAAGAAAAAAGTCAGATAGAGATATTTAAGTAATACACATTTTAAAACCCCAAAAGTCTGAAATTCTGGGGTTTTTGGATGCTTTTCTTCAGTGTTTGCTACAGTCACATTACCAGGTGGAATTCTGTTCCAGCACTCTGCTTCAACATCTCTCTCCACCTGCTTTGTATAGACTCTCTGACTTCAGAGTGCAATTGAATTGGAACAGGAATAAACACAACACTATCAAAACAAGAAGTAGTTGTATTTTCATATTCTACCTAAATTACAATATTTAATATTCAAAAGACTAATCATATTGATAATGGTGCTAAAGGTGTGGTGACAAGCAGACAGCAGAACTGCATCTTGACTGCCTAGCAAATGTTCTTGCAAGCTAAGCTGGTGTAACTAATGTTAATTCTCACTATAGAGCACCAGAATATACAGGTACAGGGCAATGCTCCAAGAGTACTCTTGAAGTTTAATTTTAAAAAATCGACTACAGAAATTTTTGATGCAGCACATCTTAACTGGCTACTCACAAGTATTCCTGTCTTACTTTCAAATGATCAAGGTCCACAGAAACCCCTTACCTCATCTGCAAGTAGCGATAATTCACTGCTGTTTGCAGCATCATAATCATAGAGAACTCTTGCTTTCCTGCTGCCGCTTGATGACTTCAGTTCACTGATGCCTGAAGTAACGATTGAATTGCTTACTGAAGGCAATGAAGCAGAGGCTGAGGCCAAGACTGAGGGAGTAGAAACACTCTGCACAGGAGTTGTAGAAGACTGATTGTTGTTTGAGAGGAAGGTAGATGGAAAGCTGTGAGAGAAAACAAAACGAAAAGACTTCTGAGTGAACCCATTTTACATAGGGCGTTATCCATGCCTCTGTGCCTAAATTACAATTCTTATTTTATCAGCAATAAACACCAGTAGACAGCAGTAACGGAATAGTACTGATATCTGTATAACCTAAATATAAACATTGCTTTTGACAGCTCTGCCAGTAAAAGTAGCCTCCACCTTCTCCTGCTCATTCCTCAGTTATGTGGTTACACAAAAGATTGTGCTGACAAACCAGATCAGGGGAATATAATGCAAGTTAAAAACACAGCCTCTCTCTGAGAGCAAGACAAACCACACAAATATTTTTGTAATCTGAATCAGTACATTGATTCAGCTAAACTGCATGCTGTAAAACAAAATATTTGTTACCCTAATGATGAACTTATATCAACTTAAGCTCCTCCTTTCTAGGTCAGGTTGCTACTTGCTCAGTGCCAGTGGTAGTGCTTGCCAGAGCCTTCCATGAAGTCAATTAAACTCATTAACCTGACAGAAAAAAGGAGGGGGGAAAGTGTATAGTCTTCTACTTCATTAATGAGCTGAATCACAAAAAACTGTGATGAGTGCCAGAGCGGATACACAGGACGGGACAGAATAACATGGCTGAAAAGTGAAAGGCGCAGAAAGGAGGGCAAAGCAGTAAGAGATTTCAGGACAGTGGTGTAGGAAGAATGGAACAGCATGGGAAGCAATGATGAGCTCTGAGATTGTCTCATGTCACTCACCCTACATCCTGGGATGCAATTCCACAGCAGACTAAACTTATTTATTTAGCAGCTGATACAGCAATTTCTTGTCCCTTTGTTGCATTACTTTGTTGTAACACTCATCTAATTCTACCTGAAGAGTAGGTCAATGAAGGTTTTGAAAAGTGGCAGAGCTGATGCAGTGAAAAAGGGTCAGCAACTGGGAGTTAGACTGAGTCAGGATGACAAGGCACTGTAGCTGCTTTTTCTTCCTTTCTTTTGACCAGTCAATTCCCACGTGTAACCTCCCTCATCAGTCCTTCTACACAGGTGCTGGGATACGGACATAATATCTCTCCCTACTTTTTTTGCCTACTCTTTTGATATAATGGAGATCTATCCATACTGTGCATATGAATCTGACAGAAAACAGTCTCATCTCATCCCCCATCACCCATGCTCCCCTGTTAGATTATTTCTGAAGATGCAGTTCAGTCCAGAGCAGTATATTCCCATAACCATGTCTGCAGCATTATTGGTGCTCATATGCTCATAAGAGGAGGTGTTTTAGGGATCTGATCAGGTGAAAACTAATCAGTCACCATCAATACAGTGACTAGTCTTTGGTTCATGTGGCCATAAACACAAGTGGAATTAAGGCAGCTCAAATCTATAACACCTGCAGCAGTCCTGCACACAAGGTTACAAGTTCACACTATACTTGGCCTGGTAAATGCACACCAAACAGGGTGGACCCACCCCGCTACTCCTTTTTAGCACAAATATCATTTTCTCTCATTTGAGTCAGATCTGCTGCTTTTGATTTAACAATTGGCTCTAGCCAGTAATCAAGAAGATTGCTAAGTTCTCATCAGAACAGTTTTTTAAACATGTTCACCTTTCAGTCATGCAATTCTTCCATCTGACAGAAAGGAAAGAGCAGCAATGTAACATGGACAGCACTAGCCCCTTTACACTCAGACTGAATTGAATATAAAGACTGGGAAGACTTCAGGAGGCTCTTCTGAGTTTAGTTAGCAGTTTACTACTGTGCAAAAGAGGAAATACCACTTCACTCCCTGGCTTACCTTGACCTCACTTCATCCTAAAGAGTTGGTTCAACTCACTATGAAGAGACTCCAACTCCACTAATTTATACTTTTACATTTGCTACATTAATTTTTGAAACTAGTTCATTATGGTCCCTGAAGAAATCAAATGAGCAGAACAAAGAGAGACAAAACTAGACCCCACATTTTTGTAAATATAACTCAGCTGTACCTCATGATGTATTTACTACTTGATTAGCTGGCATTCAAACGGAGGGATTTAATTTTAAATGACAATCAGCTGTTTCTCAACGCAGCTAAATGACTGTTTAATATACTGCTAAACCTGTTCTCTGTTAACACAGTAATTGCTTGTAAGTCATTCTACTCAGTTCAAAGGGTCACTGGTTTGTACAGCCAGTGAAACAGAAAGCCAAAACTTTATAACTGCTCTGTCAATCAGTAAAGCATTAAGTCTCACTCTTTTTGCAAAGCCATATGTAGGCACATTACTCAAAAGCTTCAGCTATACAGAAGTTGTCTTTATTTTTTTTAATGCTTCAGTAACAGAAATTCCACAGCTTGTAAGAGCAGGGGACTAATAATGAGTAATCAGAAGAAATAATTATGCCACAACTTAGGTTTGTCTGTCAGGGAAACTGAGAAACTTCAGAGCAAAAGCAGTTATCAGGAAGGAAAAAAAGCAGCCAGAGCAACAGAATATTTGAAACAAATTTGTTTAGTCATTCGGAGGAACTGGAAAAAAGTAAAAAGGGGAGATTTGATTTAAAGAATCAAACCCAGCCCCACAGAGGGGGAGGCAGTACAGAGATAAGCAGCTGGTACCTCCTTGAAGAGAAATACCCACAAAAACATGTCTATTTACATAAAGAGAACGAACTGAACACAAGTTTTCCCTCCACCTTCCCTCTAAGCTGCCCCTGGAAAGTACTCTCAGGAAGATTAGTGCTCAGCTTTGGATCTTGAATAGTCTCAGTGTGAACCGGGGTTGGGTTTATGCCCCAGATTCTGATCCAGGTAAAATATAATATGCATCTATTTTGAGAACCAGGTTTCTGTTTCAAGTAACAAAGTATCTCACTTAGAGGCTGAACACCTCTGGTCCATCAACCACCTCAAAACAAAACTAAGTCCTTCACAGTTCTTGGCTTTCATATGAGAATATTGCACAGTATCATTCTTAGATGTGTGAAAAGAACACGTGTAACTCAGCAGCACGTGGTAACCACCAGAGCACTGGCAAATACAACCCAAATCTAGCCAAGCTGCCTCAGCTGTTTATTTGGTACTGCACCTGCCCACACACACCACAGGGACAGACCACAGTACACAAACCCTGTTCATCTGTTTATTTAATGCAACTGCTGTGCCTCACATACCTACAAATGGAGAAAGTCTCCCAAAGCAAGGAGCACAACTCGAGACCCTGCCCCAGTGCTCTCTGTTACACTTCACTGGGACTTCCTTGCACAAGGAAGGAAAGACACACCCAATATTTAATACCGTAACTATTTTAATCCACATAGGCAGAGAAACTTCATTTGACTGTCTGAGGCATTTAGAACTTCACAAAGCTTCCATGCTTTTGGTCTTCTAGCAATCACAGTAATTTTATTTAAAATATTAATGCAATCACAGACACACAAAGACATTCTTCTCTTTTCCTAAAGGCAGTATTTTCTACAAATACACTGGTTTTTTATACCTGGTAGCAGCTTGCACAAATTTTAAACAAAGACAACTGTTCTGGGACAAGCTATGCTAACATAGATTTTACAGAGGAGCAAGTTCTTCCTTACAATAAGGGTATTATTATTTAAGGCTTTCTGTTTGGTAAATACAGTAGGATAAGGGTACACATTTTAAAAATATCCTCTCAAAATAGTTGTGTAAATATATTTTATTTAATTTCTAATTTAAGAGTTGCTTTTCCTTAATACCATAAATGTTTATTTTCAAGCTTTCAATCCTACAACTTGTTTTAGCGTGCTGCTGCCACATTTTATAGTTCATCTTTCCATGGAATGGAACTTTAAAAATGTAGCTTTTTTAGATCAAAGTTTTAAAGACTTAAAACTACAGTTTGGTAGTTTAAAATCTTTTTCAAAACTAAAAAAAAGTCTTTAAACTACACATCCAAACAAACTGAGGAAATCAAATGCCAGAGGAAGTTGCAAGTCAGGAAAAGGATAAGACTGAAGAACACTTTTGTTTTTACTTCCTTGTCATGGAAAACATAAACAGAGATACCTTAGAGACTGTTACTTAGAACAGACACTACAGCAGACTCCTGAGTGCAGACAATCCTTCAGTGCATACACTCACCTAAATACCGTGATCTGTATAACCCTAAGAAAGGCTGATTTGTGAGGAATTGGAATATGCAAACTTTACGAAAAGCAAGTGTGTAGATCTCTCTGCATCCCCACCAATCACACAAAAAGGATTATTAGCACAAACAACAGTGTCTTCTCTTATTTTAAAACTGCTAAACCCATGAGACAGTCAAACCAGCCCAACTTGCTCATTCCACTATGAGTGCTCTGGATTATTCATATTGTGAAGTACAATATCTATGCTGGCAACTCACAGTGGAGAAAAGGGTTTCATTGAAAATCAGGTAGTGACCTGTGGCAAAGTAAGAGGCAACAGGAATTTATAGGCAGTATAAAAACTATTCCCACATTGCATGGCAGTTTAGTGGCATGAAGCGTAAGACAACTGAATGATTACAAATATTTCTCTAGAAACTGCTTTTTCTGCCATTAAATGAGGTTACCAAGGACACATCTCCCTCAATTACAAATATACAAAAATCACAGTGAATCAACCCTCAAAAGGCATTAGTGCTGTGTGTAGGCTTAGAGAAGTAGTTGCACTGGATAGTTACATATTAATTACCTGAGAACAGATATATTTCCTTTCAGTCCAGCATGCCTGTGTGTTCACCACTGTTATATCAGTGTAAGTTTTCCTACTATTCATAAGCACCTAGAAAAAAATGGTGTTTTTTCCTGAAGTTTATACAGTGTTACTACCTTCCAAGTTGCTTCTGGAGATCCAACATGTATTGGTAACATTGTGCATAATAGGTCATCTGAGCTTCAACAAAGTCATTCAGACAGCGGAGATGATGTGCCTGTAACACAGCAAAGGATGCAGGTTTTTAGTCTGTAGAGGACTGCGCCGCATTGGAAAGAGCAGCCACCTAGTCAGGTGCTAAGGGCAATACTGGCACTTAGGGATTAATACCAAACAGGCATACATAGTACTTGGATTCACCAGGAACCAGGATAAAATGTCATAAAAATTAACATATTTGAGCACACATTTCTGTGGTTTCAACACTCAATTGATCTGATGAATGGGAAGATAAGTATAAAGGATGAAAATTAAAGATTCTGCATTCTAAAGGTGAATGGGGAATTAAAATTAAATTCAGTGGACACTAAATTAGAATAAAAGAAAAAAAAAAACCAAGACCAAGGTTTGATGTTTTAATGCACTGAAGTGAAACCTCATAGCCCAAAGTTCCCAAGTAGTTTACCGCAGCTGTTTTTAGCAAGTGCTCTGATGTTGACTTTCCCCTTTTTGGATACTCACATGTGTGCTGCTGATTCCTTCCAGCAGGAGTCGGGTAATCTCTGCTTGACGGTCAAACTCACTCTGAGTAATTCGTACTTCCTGTTCAGACTAAAAGTGAGAACACACATTAGGTATTCATACAGTGCTCTCTGCTACACCTTCGACAGCAACAGTCCCATTTTATTCAGAACTGCTCATACAAATGCATTAATCACAAGGTTAGGTGTTTGAAATGGGCTTTTTCTTTGCAGATCTTTACAAGGCAAAAAGAGTAATTGCATTCTGGGTTCAGAAATGTTGAGGCCCTGTATCCACAAGAAGCAGCTTTATTATCAGACGTGTACTACATATGCAAAAGAAAGGCATTTTTCTGCCAGCAGTATCACCCCATCTCTCCCATAACAAACCAAGCATAACTGGTATTACAGTGTCTGCACCAAGGGTTCTGTCAGCATATCAGCAGCAGCCATAAATAAAGTCTTTTTTTTTTTATACATCAAGTTAACAGGTCACTGATGAAATAATTTAGGGTAAATCTCATTATTTTTGCCAGGTAACTGCACAGCAGTTAGTTTTATAGGACATCTCATAGTTTAATGTCTTATTCTAGACACAAAACTACTACAACTATTTCTGGAGCTTGTAGTTGAGGAGTCTTTGAAAAGAAGTAAACCTGAACTACACCAAATGTTCTGACTTCAACTAGAGTAAAATTTATATTAAAATTATTGGATATAAGTCATATTTCAATAATTCATATTTATTCCTTGTTACATATCATTCTCAGCAATTTTTAAATAAGTTATCAATGTTACAGTAGTTTTAAACAACTTCAACCCAGCACAAGCCAAAATTCCTTTAGAGTATTTTTTGGGGGGCAAAATAAAAAGGGACACTAAATACACACATACATAATATGTGTTCTAACACCTAATATTCATTGTTCCAAGGCAGAATGTCCTCAGCCTGGAATCCAGACTACCTTGCCTCATGTGTGTTTAGTTCCTTGCTTCTAAAAGCAAACCCAAGGGCAAAATTCTGCATTAAGTCCAAGATGCAGCCGTTACTATTCTCAACAAAAAGGAAATATATTTTCAGGAAACTTAATGAGGTGACACCAATAAAACACTGGTTTAAAAAAAAAATTTATGTGCTTGCAAACATTCCGTTCTTGCATTCAGCTAATGTTAATCAATATGAAAAGTGGCACGGAATCTCAGAACAGAGCGCAGAAGAATGATGCAGTTACCCAAGAAATGTTTTTCCATCTCGAGTCACTGTAGCAGGGAAGGTTTACACAGTAATTAAACAATGAGGAAGCAGCTAGAGAGAATTGGGTGCTTCTTACTTAAAAGTGAGATAGCAGTGTTTGTGTCAAGTTACAAACTAATTAAGTTTTTTAATTTGTTGAGGAAAAAAACTTTGGTTAGAATTTTCCAATTAAATCTGAATTAATAACAGTGAAATGCATCTGTCAGTCCCTGAATGAAATGTAAGAACAAACAGAGGAAATGCATGAGAATAGGAACTTACAAGGGGACTTCCATCAGAATAATTCTATTTGTTTCAACAATGTATAGCAAACCAGCTACCTACTATACGAAATGGCAAAGCAAGTAAAGTGCAATTGATCCAGAGATGACTGGGTGGTCTGAAATCTTTGTTGGGAAGCTTCTTATATTTAAATTGAGAACATTTATGAATCTCCTCCAACTTTCAAACACAGGACAGACTGCCTTTAGAAATGGGGATGGATTACTGCTTCATAGGCAGTACCTGTGTTCTAGTTTCTTCTCAACAGTAGCTGCTATTTATATACTAAATAAAAAAGGGAACCTTGAATTACATAATTTATTACAAGAGTTAAAACTTTTAGTCTTCTATATACTATAGTTAAGCTCTTTGAATTATTTCTTCTTCTTTCCAAGACACCATCTGTTAAATTTCACTATCCTTAAAGTTGCTCATCCTTGTCTTTTGGCTTCAAGATGAGTTTTCATTACAGCAGCACTCATTCCCTGCCATTTTTTCCCCAAAATAGTACCAAGTATGCCAGCAGACAGGTTTGTTGCTTCCAAATTGTTACTTTACTTACTCAGTAAAATCGTTCTCAAACTTTGGAATCCAAGTTGACCTAACCCTCCCTTTTCAGTTCAATTTCTAAATGCCTCCTTCCCCTTGAAGGCACACTCATGTGCCTCTGTTTGCACCATAACTCACAGAAAGTTAGAATAGAAATAGGTCTTCGCTTATTTTCCTCTCACAACTCCCAAGATTTCACCCAGAGCTGCACATGCAAGCTTCTAATGGCAATTCCTGACACTTCCCACAGCCACCTAGCTAGTCTCTGTTTAGAAACCATACTCCAAAGACCCTGTCCTCCTTCTTTTGACTTAATTTTAATTAACCCTCTACAGAATTCCGCTGAGAAATTTCTTTTTCATTGTTAGCACGCTCCCTCAGAGCCTGTTTCCAATACTGGTTTGTCAGAGGCAGTGAGCCTAAGAACAGCCCTTCTCATGGCACCAGAGCAGCTACTGCCTAACACTCCATTCACTGCACCGAGTGCAAAGGATGGCATGACAAGACAAGGCTGCAATCCCCAGCTTTCAGTGCAGGTGCAATTTTCAGATGTGCCTACTCCCAACTTCAATTGCTGAAGATCTAGTGACACTGGGGAGAAAGGTGGGGTGTCCCAGGTTCTGTGTGAAAGCTGAAGATCAATGTCTTCAGGACAGTTTACATTAGTAGAACCAAACCTTTGGAAAATTTTCAAATAAGCTCATTCTTAACAGGTCATTTTTAACAGGATACTATACCAAGTAAATTTTGAGAGACAAGTCCTGTAGTTCTTTTTCTCTTGTATCTTGTCACACAAGAATCATACAGTTCTGGTACTAAGTGGCAGCCACAAACAGCTTACCATAAAACAAGCACCAGGCACTGTTTTGCTACTGAAACCTGAAAAGCCCTGGAGGGAACACTGTATTTTGACAAAATACATCAGGCTGTCAGCATTAGACTGAAATCAGCAACATGTAATATCCCTTATTCCAGCAGACCTGCACAAGTTATGGTTTCAGAATTCTGTGATTTTTAAATTGTTTACTTACTTTCGTCACTTCCTCAGCCCATATCTAGTCAGCATTAAGAGTGGAGGGAAAAAACAAAAACATACAAACTTAGACATTGGCGATACTTTATTACAGTATGTAACCATACTTTGGCTTTCAACTACTTTCCTTTCCTCAGAACTTCACAAGGATTTGAGGAGTGCTATAAGTCAAGCTGCCCAAAGTCCTTCATATACAATGAAGTTACAGTGAGGATGGATAGCACTAATTCTGTGAAAAGAGTCAGATACTGAAGAGAGCATGACTTGTGGAACTCACATATTACAAGAACCTATTTAAAACAAGCTATTACAACATACAACGTAACTACTTAGAAAATGACATGAATCAGACAAACTAAATTACCTTAGGATGAATTTAAGTTACCTTAATGTGTTACAATAATGGAAAACTAGAGAGAGCTATTCTCATTTTTACACTGAAACAGATAAATGCTTTCTCTTGCTAATTTCATTACCAGTTTTCTATTTCACAAGCACTTTTACCGAAACCTAAATTTAATTGAAAATGCTACAGAGGTCTCTCAGACTGAGTATTAAAGTAGTAGCAAGCAGCACAGTAAAATCACAGGACTGCAAGGGATTTACTCTAAAAGTTAATTACTTCAGCTTGCTCTTCCAATTCCCTCTTGCAATGTGGTTCTCCTTTAACCTTCATCTTCTGCAGTTGTAAGATGATGACACAATCAGGAGTTTGGTAGGAGGAAATGTGTATAGAGGTTGCAGAAGCAAATTGTAACAAACAAGTTTATTTTATCTGATGATCACAACTGAGAGATCTGGAACACTAATGGAGATAAGGCCCAGTGTGCTGTGCAGATACAAGACCCAAACTAGGACAGGCTGGACAGCACAGTCTATGCTGTGCATAACTAATTAACCCCTTTCTTTTCCACTTTCACAATTATGGTGGTAAAACCACTGGCACTGAGTCCTTGCAATAAGTTAAGGATATACTGTACTCTAAGTTAAGCCATTAACTTCTGTGACCATATCTGAGTTGCAGTTATTTATAACACATTGCTTGAAAGGAGTAATTTCTACATATTCCTGTCAATTTCACATCATTTACTTCCACTCATATTAAAAAGATATGAAAATTAAATAATTCCTTTCCCTTCAATGGATAACAAGAATTTCAGAAGTGAAAAATCAAATCCTTTGTATCTTAAGTTTACATTCATAGAAATTAGAATGTAATTAGAATATAATACTGTATATTTCAGATTATCAGAAATAATCTGATAAAAACAACACCTAATGGTGTACTGATGTAAGTGCATTTAGCACACTACACAAATTCATTTCAGAATGGAAAACACCTGGAACAAGACCAAAATGAGCTGGATAGCAAGAGGAAACATTTGACTGGGAAATGAATGAACACAGAAGGCCAACAAACCTTTAGCCATTTTACATGCAGCAAGTTGAGCACGTAAGAGACATTTACCATAATGTTATTCTCTTCAGGCTGAGAGGTGTTTAGTTGCTTAAATGTACAGATAAAAAACAAAAGCAAGTTACAACACTGAAAAGAGCAGGTGAATAGATTATCGGCACAATGCACTGCAAGTTTCAGCTAACCAAGACTGAACTGCTTATAACTAAATAGTTTAGACTTCTATTTTAAGCACTGATCTAAGCTATTTCAGTTGTACAGTAAGCATGGGAGAAGGAATTTTCAAATATTATCTATTTTTATAACAGACAAAAAATAATCACATGTAAATGTAATTAATCACTTTATCCTGTGAAAGAAAACACTAAAACATAAGTTTTTATGACATTTAAATACACTTTGCTAACATATCAGTCCAGCCCTGTTTATCAGGCCTTTCTTCATAAATAAGTGAGCCAGCAAAATATGAACCATTTGCATCACACCTGTATCCAGGTTAGTTCTCATTTCTATATGGCAGTGGATAAAGTAGAGGTGCAATTTTGTTATTTCTCCTGGAATTCTACAACCTGATACTTGAACATACACACTGTTCTCAAAACGTAATTAAAACTGCAGCATAAGCATAGCAGTGAAGAGGTTCAGAGCTTCATGCTGTAGCAGCATTTAATTGTTTCTGCATAAAACTGTGAATTAATTGTTGTATGAATACCTAGGACTGGTCAAGCAGTAGCAGCAGCAGCAGCAGCAAATGCTCACTAAGCTCTGGATGATTGCACTGGTGATGGAACTAAAACTGAAGTATAATATATATTATTTTAATACTAAGCTCAAGGAGAACAATTCTCTTGTGGTCTTTTTACTACTTTAGAAAGTAAGATTTGGAAGCATTTTATGAGTTTAAAAAGCAGTAACTTTTTTTTCCAATTTAATCTCTTTGAACAAGCATTTTTTGAGGGAATAAGAATGATTAAGTGATATGAGTTAAAGAATCTCACCTCTGGTGGTGCGAAAGCAACAGATAAAGAGTAAACTACAAATATGTTTGACACAGAAGTTAAGTATAGATAGTTCATCAGCTGAAAGTAGTTATGCTTCAATATTTGCAAAGATTCAACTATTTATATTTACACCAATATTGGCAGATTGTAACAAGTCATTTTTGGCAGTATAGATTTATCTAGAGTAGAACAAGAGAAGAAGTTCAACGTGATGAGAATATTTTAAAGTAGAAGACTAACACCTTGATCAGTAATTCACTTTCATTTGTGTTCCACTGAGGCATTTCTTACAAAAGTATCTGGAAAAATAATGAGGGTAAGAAACTAGGACTAAAAATATAACCAAGCAGTCAAGTTGCTAAATATAAATCAGTAAGTGTGAAAGTTATGGACACATTTAAAAAACCTCTACTTACAGCAGCTCGAGCTTCTGCAACTTTCGCCTTTTTCAGTCTGGTTTTTGCAGCATCCAAATCCAGCCTTTTATTTTGTAACAGTTTTCGTTCTTTCTGAAAGGGAGTTAGGTTAGTTTGTAAGAATAGCTACACATACTCACAAGCAAAAGGCTGTCTACTTGCAAATTTTTTTAATGAAGTATCACACACAAAAAGGTTCTTCAATTGAAGACAGAATTGGATCCTAACTATTCCCACACATTTTATACTAAATATACATACTTTTAATACAATAAAAATTACCAAATGCAAGTTTTCATTATTATTTTTATTTTGCCTGGGCAAAGAAAAATAAAATACACTAAAGGGACAAATTTTACTCAAGTTTTTCTACATTAGCTTGAGGAAAGCAATAATGCACCATAATCTACTACTACATTTTGAAGACTGACAGAATGGTGTGAAATGCTGAAGCATGTACACTTCAACTTACAGTAATAGTTTTGTAGTCCCCTTCAATAAAGTTTCTTAGGGGAGTGAGAAAGTTGATAGCAGAAGTTTGAATTAGTTCTCTGTCTGCTGTCCCAATTCGCTTTTGTGTTTCTCCACATTTAATGAGTGCATTTCCTGCAAAGGAAAAAAGATACTTTAGTTTCAAAGTGACTCAGGCAGGTGGTTAATACAACAGGTTAATAGAGTTAGGAGAGTTTAGGCCAGCAGTTTGAAAGATAGTTCAGTGCCATGAAAAGAGCTTTCAAAAGAAAACCTAATCAGGTACAAAAAAACCCATAAAACCAACCAAACAAAAAACCCACACCAAAATAAAGAACCAGCCAAACACCAAGCCAAACCATTTTTATTACAAACAGTCACAGGTCAAGGTAAGATTTCAGTGAGAACAGATACACTGACTATGGCAATTTCACACTGAACACCTATTTCAGAACCAGGTGTCACACCTACTTATTTTGATCCAACAACTTCCTCCCCTCATACAATATTTTTGTTTAAGTCAAGAGCAGTTGGTAGTGAGAAAAAAGCTTATTTACCTATTGGAAAATAATGCACTTTTCCTCCATCCTATCTGCTCCACCTTCTTAATAAGCATTTTTACATTAAATGAACCATACTTTGAAATTTGGTTGCAAATTACATGTTGAAACTGAATTTGGTGTATCAAGAGTAATTTCAACAGGATGACATGGCTTAGTTAGAAAGGACACTAAGTTTTCAGAGAACTGAAATATTTTTTGACACCACATGAACCCTAACAGTTTATCCATCTTTATGCTAATATTTTATGTTATTTGCCTGAATTAAAAAATTTCTGCAACTTAAGGGACAGCCTGTAAGTACAACTCTATTTGACTTGGGGCTGATGGTCAGAAGGAAGGCTACAAATACATAAATCATGTGGAAGTAAGAGTAACAAAGTCTGCCATTATTGGTATTGTATCCATAAAACTTATATAAAACATTTACTTCTTTTTAATTGCGCTTTCCTTCATTTCCAAAGGAACACCATTATTTGGAGGCATAAAGAACTCATTCTTCACAAAAGAGTCTTTCCCACCACTGTAATTTCACAGAAAGGAACTGAAGGGAGTGAACTATCACACTTCATAGAGTGTATTATATATACAGACATCCATGTTTTCCAGTTTAAGTTGAATTAACAGATACAGTTATCAACAATTTAAGAGTTGTAGAAAACACTAGAATTAGACTTCATAATTAATGGCAGCACAAAAAGATGTAACACTCCCAACCCTCCTGCCATGGATACATAAATTTACTGAAGAAGGAAAAAAATTAGATTGTGTTCTACACTCTTATCTTTATCAATACATTATATATCAAGAAAAGCAGGAATACTGTATAGGTAGAGAGGCTTCTTAATCCAGAAGTTAATTTCCAATAATATTTTCACTCCACATCACAAATATAATGGATAAATATTTTCAGATCCAAATGTGTTCCTTTAACAAAGAAACTAAATTCCAGAATCATTTGTTCTTCTAAGAAAGTTATCCACCCATGAAGATGGACCCCATTCCAACGTTAGATTTGGACAGACACATCATCATTGATCTCCTAATGCTCAACGTTAGACAGCAAGTCATCTCAAACTGATATGAATGTCATTGATCTGTTTTATCTAGAAGAAGACAAGAAATATAATTTTATATTGCTTAAAAAATTATCTCTGTGCATTTTTGCTTCTACTTACCATAGGCTGTTCCTGGGCCAAATTCATTCCCAGCATCAATCATGTACTGGCCTAGTAACTCTGGATTATTCATGCGACTTGGTGCTTTGCGGTCCAGCTTCTCATAGACAAATTCTTCTATTCTGGCATCTAAAAAAATGTTTATTTGACATAATTACTGTCATTCAAAGCACAAGTTAGAAAGAGAAACAAACAAGCAAACCAAAAGGAACACACAAAAAAAATTCAAATCCAGCCATTAAAGTCAACATTAAGTGAAAAATGTTAAGCCGAAGATACTGCTCATGGAAACCAACTGTACTCCATGTTTGCCATGCTATGTTCAAGTGTTTCCTAGAGCCATCTGTGAAAGTGAAAAATTATACGTTTCCTCTCCCTCTATCAGCACTGTTATCCAGCTTTTCAGAATTTGGAACAGAAATTTTCATTTGTAATAACACAACAAAATGCTTCTCCCTAAAAAAGNCAAACAAAAAACCCACACCAAAATAAAGAACCAGCCAAACACCAAGCCAAACCATTTTTATTACAAACAGTCACAGGTCAAGGTAAGATTTCAGTGAGAACAGATACACTGACTATGGCAATTTCACACTGAACACCTATTTCAGAACCAGGTGTCACACCTACTTATTTTGATCCAACAACTTCCTCCCCT